>PVYE01006022.1:0-17051 GCA_002995055.1 Rhizopogon rudus
ACGCGGTCCATTAGCTTAGTGTAAAATAAATTAAACCCAATTAAATGAGACATTCACGTGACACGCGCCGAATCACGGCGCGAACAGAAGTTCAATGAACCAAGTGAAACCTGACTCAAGGCTGCCACGGTAGTGTCAGCGCTCCGATAAGCCACCGCAACCTTCCTTGGTCGTTCCATCGACCTCGAAAGCTACTGAGCAAGTCCAAGAAGAACGGAATGCCGCCTACGATCCTCAAAAGTTGATGCATTATGAGCATGTCTACTGTAGTAACTGTCGCTGGATTCGCTATGATGTGCCTGAGCTAATACATGTATGATTGTAAGTAAAATTTACAGCCACAAACAATTTTTCATCTTTCAAGGGCCAAGGCAGGTGCAGAAACACCCCTGAATCATCCAAAAAAAATCAACGAATAAGCACGACCAAAACCTGAGTGACAGGAACTCACGCACGTTAACTGTGATGGCCGAGCCTGATCTCCATGTCTAATGCAGTGTGTGGACTGAATAGGGTCTCATATCGGTTTTGTCGATCCAATATCGTAATAACCGTGAACAAGAATGTCTGGTGGTCCCTTGGATCTCGCCAGGATGACAAGCTGTCCATGATGTCATTTTCCGCGAGCCCATCGAACAGATAGAGGTAGTGTCGAAGAGGTCGAACCAATATTCTAGGCTCACCCGCCGGCCTGACCTCGACTACGAGTCGTTCTTGTTCCTGCGGATAGTGGCGCTGTGCGACGGCAACAAGCTTCTCAACATTCTCCCTGTCCGCCACCATCACGTAAGATTCTACGCTGGCGAGAAGACAGAGACTACGTTTCATGTAGTGCGGCGCCAATGAGCCTGAATAAATGGTCGGTGAAACCACGAGCAGTAAGATATCGAAAGCACTCACCAACAGCTGCCTTCAAAAATTTACAGCTGAAACCATGGTGACTTTTCCAAGAATCACGCTGGCACTGTTTTGAGCAGTAGCGTGCCACCTGACATCCCGCGCATTGCATGAGTTGAGTGTCATCCGAAGTCGCACAATGGCACTGTTTAGTACATAAGTTAGCGTAGAAACAAAACAAAACAAACGATTGTGACTGACACGTAGAAGCCACCCCTTTTTATTGCATGACGATTGCCTCTTCATTCCCTCGTTGAACCTGAGACCAGCATAAAATCTTATGTATTGCTCGAGGATGCACCAGTGCTTCCGGAGGGTTTCATCTTGTCTCGCAATTGGGTCGAGAACTCTAGACAAGGTGTCCAAATGTTTGAGGGCGTAGGTCAAGATTTTGTCGTACACAATGTACTGGACTAATATCGCAAGAATATGCGTGATCCATCGATTGATGTCCACCTCAGGGGAAAGGGGTCTAGAAGGATCCATACCGACTGTCGTTTCAAGTGCATGTGAGCGAAGAGCTTGATAGAATACTGAGATGGCATCATTGGCATCATCACACGTAGTGGAGAAGTAGTGAAAAATGGAGCTGAGTCGTTGTCTCAATGGATGATCCATGCTCCCTGTAGCACGGAGTGAAGGCTGGATAACACGGAGAGCCAAGAAAACATTTTTGATGGATTGCTGGAGGATGCATTCTTCCCGTATCGCTGCGTTGCGCTCGCTCGTCCTCATGATAAAGTCAACAGAGTTCGTGAGTGTTACTATTAGCATATCGGGGGTTATGTTGGGGTCCTGTGTCATTGATCGTATGCTCTTCACATACTTCAGAGCAGCAGAGGTGACGCCAATGATACCTGCTACTTCGAGCATAGTTGTTACAAAAAGTTGGACCCGCATGCAATCTGCAACCCAGATTGCCGTGAAAACTCGAAGAGGAGTGGAACGATGGGCCCCCGAATAATTATTAAGCGCGCGGGCGACGAACAGCCCATGCCTGTCAACTACAATTCTGCGATTGGGCGGTAGAGGGAGGGCACCATAGTGAGCAATGTGTGTTTATCACTCAAGCTGGCGCCACTGGCATGATGTAGTACACCGGCCACCAACGTGATGGCAAGTTTCCTGTCGATGGGTCTGTAGTTGGCTCTGCGCATGATGAACTGGCTATGAAAGAAAGCAAGTCAGGGAACGATACAGTTAGACCAGGCGGAAACGAAATATTGCCCTGCTTCAGCGCCCTGAGGACCCCTGCCAACCACTTTGTCGCAAGTTGCAGTGATCCCGACGAGTGACCACCGGGCGAGCTCGATATTCGTGGCAACATCTGGTGTTGACTCTGCAGGAACGCAGCTTGGGTCGAGGTGTATGTAGAACACTGGCTGTAGTAGGCATAGCTCAGATAAGGGCCAATCTGCAACTAGCTCACAGAGTTGCCGCAAGTCTGCCACCGAGCGATTCGATGACACTCCATCGACCAGCCTCTAAATAAAATACCAGTAAGAGGCGATTATAAATCGATGCCCTTGTTTAATACGAAAGAACGAATATCTTCCTTGATGGGTAGTACTAGGCTCAAGTTGCCCTAGTCGTAGTAGTAGATGAATGAAGATATTCATTCCTTCTTTCAACTCTTGATGGGATAGTATCATGACAGTAGACCGCAATAACACTCGCCTGTACATGTTTGGGCAGTTTTGACATTGCGAGTGTTCTTCGAGGCTCTTGGTGAATGCCACTGAATCCTCGCAAAGACGGGCGGCGAATGCGTACTGTCAATAGGACCAAACTCAGGACCGGGCCCGAGCCTCACGGTATATTAGATTTACTTGAAGGCTTGCGCCGAAATTGAGTCAGATATGAGGCAAAAATTCTAGCTCAGATACGGGCCAATCTGCAACTAGATCGCTGCGAGAATTGCTCAAAGTCTGCCACCGAACGATCGGAATCATCCGATGTCACGTCATTGACCAGCCTCTGGAAATAATGTCATCATAAACTCCCCGCAATTGAATATTGGAGTGTCAAGCCCAAAGTGCAACATTAGACCAGTAAGTAGCTATAATTGTATTGCGTGCAGTGTTGAGATATGCGTGGGGGTAAACGGAGCGAAAGCATGGTCGACCGGAGAGTAATAAACGTAGTAAGGATGGGTAATCACTACGTGCTGTGGCTTCGCCGTCCCCATCGGGGTGACCGGTGTGAAAGGGCCGTGTCATGCGGGGAATGAATGTAACTCTGGACTATGCAATGATACGATGACGTGGGTATTTCAATGATACCCAGGATAGTGCAATTGGTTCCGTTGAGTACGGGCAAGTTCGAGAATCTTCCACTACCGAACGTGGGCAGGAGATAGTGGTACGAAGATGTTAGACGTGCAAGACAGCTGCGTCTGTCGAGATAACATCAGAGGAGTAGCAGGTCGAGAGTATCATGCACCCTGTGGTGTTGGCTGCTGCATTGGCATTTCTCTCGTGTCCTGCAAGGGAAGCATATGAGTTCACGATATTAGAAACGCAATCATGGCAACCCGAAGAATCAACCAAATCAGAGACTCACCAATCTTTGCTTTTTAACGGGTCTTGGACGGACTCCATTTGACCCCGCACGGGCTCCAACCACCCCTATAGGTAGGTTGTTCGCATTTGGGGTGGGTGGTAGCGCGGCGCCATCCTCAAATTCACGCTTCTTGCCTCTCGCAGCGCTGAGGGAAGGCGTAGCTGTACGCGGTGGAGCAGCACTCGGTACAGCCGACCGTGGTGTAGCGCTTGTCGGTGTAGTTATCGATGCCGTCGGGGGCGGTATTGAAACCGCAGGGACATAAGGTTTATGATGGGTGGGATGCGCCTGTGATGATCCTGGCGGTTGTTGAGCGGACGGCTGAATTGGATTCGATGGAGCCAACTGCGGCGGAGGGAGAGTATTGGGTGCACCGGGTACAACTGCCGACGTAAGACCTTGGGCTTGAGCGCGTGCAAGTTTTTTGAGTTCTTTCTGTGAGTAGGGAATAATACACCGGATTCTCAATGTAAAAAGGTCGTAGAGGTCTCAAAGTGCTACGTACCCGTTTTTTCCGATCTTCCTTTGCCTGTGCAGACTCCAGGACCAATGTGCTCGCATTCCACTAATGCGCTATTAGTAAAATCCAAATCCAAGTGTAAGGATATAAGAACGTACTGATTTCAAACCATCTGCACTGACGGTGAACGCTTCCTTCTGTGTCCGTTCATCGAACTCGGCTATTGGCATGCGTTGCTTTGGTGGAACTTGCATCATCGTAGTAAGGTAGTCATCTTTCTTCATCGAGTGCTTCCCAGGAACATTCCTGACGAGAAATCGATAGGAGTTCTTCTTCGTCTTGTCATCACTGTCTAGAAGAGGAAGATGCGGAGTAGAGGGTGGAACAGCAGCGGGTGGCGGTGGTGTGTGGGAGGGAATGGGTGGACGGACGTGCTTGTCATAAGCGACATGCAGATGGAAGCGCGCAAGAAGGTCCTGCGTGCTTGAAAGGTACGCTCGCGGCGGAGGATGAGCTGCATTTTGTGAAATTAGTCGAGTGCGAAAAGTAATCAAATGCCATGAGAATGAAAACAACTAGTGATGGCCGTACCAGCTGGGGGCGGCAGAAACACGAGAGTGGTGTCTTGAGCGACCGTTGATGGGCCTGCGACTGCGTTCTGATGACGATTTAGGGCATTGTCGCTGTCCATGGCGCCAAGAGGCGAGTAGAACGAGCGGAGATCAGAATCACACTCTGAAAGCGCGTATACCCTAGACTGCTGTAGATAAGTGAGACCACGACAAAGATCTAAAAGGAAAACGTGCTCGCTGATGTCGCCGTTTGGACCGACGATGAGCGAAGGTTGTTGGTCGCCGTTGTCGTCGATGGCAGGACAAGGGGATCCGACAGTTTGACGCGGCAATAGAATCGGCACAAGGGATTAGTCAGCAGCACACGTGGTTTATGCATATTACTTGAGTTGATTCACTCTCTTATTAGTTTACGAAGGCGACATTATTGCCGCACCCCTTTCCATTAGACTGGTCAGTGGGAGACACCATGCAACTATGGAACTGGATGAGGTCAGGTCTAATGCAGTTTGCTACGAGGTTTCTTTCTAAACCGCGTGAACTTCAGTACTTCCCTGCGGGGACCTCAAGCAGAAGTTTCAGAGGCTCGTACAGGCCAGGTCGAATTCACAGTGCGTAGTACATATTGCGTAGAGCCCTCCATGTTTATTATATTTCAACAGTTTAAAGCGGTTTCTATAGGCCTGCTAATAGGCTGCCTGTTGTGCTTTACGAACTTGTACTTTGGATTGCAGACAGGATGGATTAGCATGTGAGCGTCACTGAATAACTTAATGGCAAGATGAAATAACTCATGAGCTCTGAAGGATGTCACTTCAATCCGCCCTGATCGGTTTCCTGATATCCAAGATACTTCCCACCCCGCTTTCACCACAGGAGATTATTGTAGTCCAGACCACGGCAGTTGCTACTGGCACGGTGGGTCATAATATCCAAATCTTTTATAATGATTATCCCATCCCCTTGTAGATGCCGCTATCAGCGGGGCTTGTTGGAATTCTACCTGCACTAGGTCTCCTCGAGGAAGACAAGGACGGGAGTCCTCCGATTCATCTTTCCTGGCTGGCTACTGTAGGATGGGCGTGCTCAGTCGCATTTTTTGGAGTATTCTTGTCACCTCCCCTTAGAAAGCAAGTTGTGCGTACTGCGACTCCTCCCGTCTCATGATAGGCCAACCTGACACTGAAAAGATCGTCAAAGAGCAACTAGCGTTTCCCTCCGGTACAGCGACCGCCCAGTTAATTTCCGTGCTACACAAAATGCCACCTCCTGACACGACGCTGCGACGCCGTGCCGGCTATAGGGAAATTGATACAGAAGATCTGAGAGATCCAACCGCAGTCACGGATGAATGCGAGGGGGAAGGCGCAGGAGATGACATCGAGATAGATGACGAAAGAGAGGTTATTCAGCGAGAAGGCTGGAACGACCTTCTATATAGCTTCCTTGCTTCCGGAGCAATGACTGTACGCATTGTCATTATTCTTTTCTTGGGTAGATTCAGCTCATGTCCTTCTCTTTCAGCTCGCTGCGTATTTTTTCCCGATCGTCTTTGCGATCCCGATATTCGGGAAGTATCTAGCGCGAGAATGGCTCTGGTATTTCACTCCTAGTTTGTCATATGTCGGTCAAGGTGCGATAGTTCTGTCCAGTTAAACTTTTACTAACCCCTCACAAAGGCATTATCATGGGTTTCCCGACTACACTGAGTATGAATTTGGTAAGTCTGGCCCAACCGAATACTACAGCCGCAGTAAATCATGTACGACAGGGTATGCTTGTGGGTTGGGCTATTTTGTCACCCATCTCGAAGCACTCTGGGTGGGCTCCTGGTCCAGTCGGCGACATGACTATAGGCGCGCGTGGCTGGATTCTCTGGGTGTCGTTGGCCATCATGTGTGCCGACTCCCTCGTTTCACTTCTTCCTATTGCCTATGAGTATTTTGCCGAACTACTGGCTTTGTATAAACCAGCAAAGGCCGGCGATGGTGGAGAAATGCACGAAGACCATGAAGTGGAAACACCTGACCGACTTGTCCCCGTGAAGTGGGTCATCAACGGCCTTATTGGCAGCATATGTGTTGGGACAATCTTGGTGTGGATTTTATTTGGAAATGATGGGATAAAGCCATGGGCAACTTTGATTGGTTTTCTCATGGGTGGATTGCTCAGTATCCTGGGGTATGTTGTTCTACCCATACTGCGTCTCCAATTGATCACTCCACTAGGGTGCGGGCATTAGGAGAGACTGATTTGAATCCAGTAAGTGGACTTGGGAAGATTTCACAACTCCTCTTTGCTTGGATACAACCTGGCAATGTGGTTGCCAACATCATCGCCGGAGGTGTCGCAGAGGCTGGCGCTTCACAGTAGGCTTCTCTTTAACCAGATTGTTCAATGTGCACTGAAGACCAAACTAGAGCCGGTGACCTCATGCAAGACCTCAAGACTGGTCATCTACTCCATGCTTCCCCGAGAGCTCAGTTTTATGGCCAACTTATTGGATCGTCATTATCAATCGTTGTTTCAGCAACTGCATATACCCTGTACCAACGAGCGTATACGATACCCGGACCTTCTTTCCCTGCACCAGCTGCATACGTCTGGCTCAGCCTGGCTCGTCTTCTCCGTGAGAATCTGTTGTAGCGAACTGGTTCGGGACATTGACTTATTTCTTTGAATAGGAGACGGGCAACTTCCTGAAAACTGCGCGACCTTTATGGTGATGTTTGCCATATTCTTCGGTGTTGTCGCAGCTGTCAAAGCCCTCGCTGCACAGCGCAGCCACCCCTACACGAAGTGGATACCGTCCGGCGTCGCATTCGCCATCGGCTTTCTTAACACGCCATCTTTTTCTATAGCACGTTTGATCGGTGGGATCATCGAATACACCTACCATAAGCGTGTCGCAAAGTCTGGAGGCGCGGATATCAGACTGATTGTGATTGCAAGTGGCTTTGTGTTGGGTGAAGGTGTGATCAGCGTGGTTTCGCTGGTGCTGAAGACGTATGGAGTGGGCGTTGCAAGTTGTTGGGGTTGTGGAGGGGGTGTATGTGCTGGCTGCCCTGCATAGGGTGCGGCAATTAGATTACACAGATGGGTTTTGTATTTCGTAGCTTTCGTATTGCTTTGCATTGTGCCCCGCGGATTAGAGCTTAGCTATCATAGCGTGTGGTGTCTGAACGGATCTGAGTGGACCTGCCGCATGCAATTGCCGGAAGTATTGGGACTATCACCGTTATGACGATTCCGGGGCATTTCCCCATATGTAAAAATTGAAATACACGTGACATGCGTATACCTTGCAGTTTGGTTGTAGGGCATCTACAACCTTCTAAAATACGTTTCGCCACGTTGCATGTTGCAGGAGGTTGTAGAGATCAAGTCCGCATTTCTAAGGAGCTGAAAATTCGAACGGCGTTTGACGAAGACCTACAACCATGTCCCGGGTTGCTCTGGAGAGCATCCCTTCACTTACATTCTACAAGGACGCGCTCACAGCAGCGCGCCGAACGAATCCAATTTCACAGTTGGTGTGCGTCGGGAAACCATGCGCCTTGTACCAGCCAGATGTGGTGCACTGTAAAAATATCGGAGGGTCGGGTACAGATGTCGACTGGAAGGTGAGTCGTTCCTTGACCTGATGTTGTTCTACCTTGCAAACAATGTTCGTACTATAGTGCGAGGCGGACTTACCGTCATCTTTACGTTTTGGTCGCGTGGAGGTCTCTTGCGAAGGATGGAATGGTCCTGGTGATTTATATGTCATGAAAGGTCGGGTGTTCACGTCGGCCTGTTAGAGTACGGTGAATGAAGCCTAATTCAACTCATACAGGATCTTGTTCCTTGGAGTACAATCTCGTGCAAATACCTGATTCTCTCCGTGGCGACTCAAGCTGGTCTTCTTCCTATAACGTGCCATGGTTCAGCAGTAGGTGTCCACGCGAGTTTCTTCCCTCATCATCGCTTATTTATCGCCTACCTAGACCTTGATAACTCCGGCATCTTCTTCATGATCGTATGGATCATAGTCCTAGCCGTCATCCTATTCTCCTTCATCAAGCCTTTTTTCCTGCATCGCGACGCGGCTCCAGACACGAGGGCCGCCCCACGGAGCACCTCACCGCCCTCTTATCCAGGGGGCGGGGCAGGGGGTTTGGGAGGTTTTCCGGGCTCCTACTACGGCAGCCCACCCCCGCCATACACCAAAGATGCCAGTTCAGCTACCCCGAACGACGGCACGCAATGGCGGCCTGGTTTCTGGACTGGCGCTGCGCTGGGGGCGCTCGGGAACCACCTTTTGAATCGCAGTCCGCCTCGGTCGGGGGAGTATGACTGGGAGCGGGAGAGGCGCTCGCCTTTTGGTAGTTCTAGGGCCAGACCTGTGAGCGGTTATGATAACCAGGACAGAGGAGAGGGGCCCTCTAATTTGGGCGCAATGAGGACTAGCACAGGATATGGTGGTTCGAGTAGTAGGTGATAGTCGCTGCGCATATGTGGCTTCAACGACGTTAAGTGGTATATATATACACATACATGTTGGATTAGAGTTGTTGTTGTTGTCGTAGTAGTGTACGCCGAATATTATTGCGTTCTTGCTCGATACTAATGCAACTAGTCTTTGGATTGTGGTAGGAGAATAATAATATACAATGGCGTACTGATCTATTACTGTCATTCTCGCTTCCTACCCCAACGCATATGACCACATGTAACCGCATATTATAATATTAGCTAGCATGATACATTCGACAGCACCACTCTCAAGCATCTACTTGCGACGAGCCTGAGCTCGAACTACCAGCCTGATTGGTATCATGACTCGAGGCAATCCAGTGTGCTCGTGCAGCACCACCCCGTAGATCCTTACTCACCCGCGATCGACCGCGGTTCATTTCCTGGTATCTGAGGTTTGGCTTTACAACGATAGCTTTGCCTTTCGCTTTGACTTTCTTGGGTTTCATAGAGAGACTGACGTCTGGCCTGACGAGGATAGTGAGCGCGATGGAAATGAGCACGAGAGCACAGGCCACTGCGAAAATGGCCTTTGGGAAAGAAGCTACGGTGCTGCTGTAGATGACACCAAAGACCATTGGCTGCAGCAACCAACTCCATGAGAAATGCCTTCTTTAACGTGAAAGGACGGTGTCACTCACCCCGAGGATAGTCTGCCCGATGGCTTGTGTGACGGCGAGAGCGCCGAATAGCTTGCCGGGCTCTAACTCAGCATCGGCTTCGTGCTCCTGAGCCTCGCTTGGGACAGCGATTGCCTTGGCAGCGAGCGCACGCCCTTGGAGGGTGCACAGTGCGAGGCTCTGCATGCCAGGCATCACTCCACCGCCGGCGCATGAAAGCGATGTTGCGCCAACGAACATGAACTGCGACCACCAAGCGTCGTTCGCGGTGTGCGAGGGCAGAGGGGCAGCGACGACCAGTGCTTGCGAAAGGAAGTCGACGAACATGGAGCACTGGACGACGCGAAGATCAAACCGCATTTCACTGAGGAGATGAGACTTTGTGGGTTTAGGCTTTGATTCGGGCGTTACGGGATTTTGGGGTGTAGTTGTGGAGGAGGAAAGTGCGGCGCGAACAGGCTTGAAGGATGAAAGAAGGACTGCGAATCATCAGATAGGGAGATATGACGGAAGAGTGAGCTTACATGGTAGGAAGACGAGTAAATGCCAAGCACGGCAAGCCCCCATGAACGAAATATAGTAGCTTAGTTGTTCAGCTGCCCAGTCGTAGATATGCTCAGCGTATAGGTACTTGATCTGGAAGATCCCTGATGCCAGCATGTGCAAGAAGAGCGAGAGACCGATAAATGTCAGACTCCAGTCTTTCCGTGTACGAGAAGGTACGAGGGAATCTCCATTGGCACTGGCGGCTACAGGAACATGCGACGGAAGGAAGACGGCCAAGGGTGATAGGAAACTGCGGATGACGCGAGTTACCGCCCATCCCTGTGAGGATTCACCGATCTTGCCTATCAAAGATGCTTATAATTGAGAACAAGAGTACGTAGCTAATGCACCTACTGTTGGGGAAGCCTGGACCGTTCTCGAGAGCTCGACCCTTACCTTTCCTATTCGATGCTCGACGAGAAGGGGGAAGTGATTCGGGGAACACAAACAGCACCAACAACAAATTCACGAAGGAGCAAGCAATGGCTACCCAGAAAACTGATGTGACGGTTCGTAGCGGATGGTCGGCTTTCAGTGCGATCTGTTTTAGCGTTCGGCCCGGTCAAGTAGAAATCTGACGTACTGTCACCAACCCTCAAGAAAGGAAGGGGATTCCTGATGAGCCATGCACCAATGATGGGCCCGAGCGCAAGTCCGACATACAGGACGCCTGTGAAACGGGCAAAAATAGTCGCACGCGAACCCGGAGATGTGCAATCAGCAATATAAGCTGTGTTGGCACCAGTCATGGTCGACCATCCTCCTAGAGAGCCTTCAATAATAGGCGCGAGAATAAGCAGCTTATGCGAGTGGGCGGCTAGGGGACTGTGAGGCGTAGATACGAGAATGAATGTGAGATCGCTTTATAATTTGACGAGGTAATCAGTAAGCATATTCCGAAGAGAAGCGGGATATCGTACGTGAGGAAGAGTCCGAAGGTGGCTATGGCAAGGACGCGTGTACGGCCGTAGCGTTCGCCGAACTGACCCCACCAGCCTGTTGTAAGTGCTGAGAGCGCGCCCATTGTTGTGGTCATGATGGTCTGCAGGCGCGCAGCGCCCGCCTGAACGGCAGGATCTGAAACACATTTATTGCCTGGTATGACGCGAGGATCATCACGTCCGTCATCGTCATCGGTATCGTCACTCTCCTGGGATCCGCCTGAAGTATGGGCCGATATTGATGGAAAGAGGGGGGTTAGATGAGGTCCAATGGGGTCGACGGCGTAATGTATTGACTGGAAAGGAGTGAAACCCTGTGCCACGTGAGTATGATTATATTGCTCATGTAGTGTGTGACATGATAGCTCTGTGAAAACTTCCACGCGGGACGCCAGCGTCATTCCGCGCTGTGGGAGATACGTGATAGTAGTCAGCAAATGATGAATCGATAACGACTCGGGAGTCGCGACGTACAGTAAGGGAAGCAATGAGTGCAAATGGTACCAGCCTGCACAGAACGTCAGTTAGACTACAAACAAGCTTGGCGGCTCCGAAGGGTATTTACCATAAGGGCCGCGCGCGATAGAATGGCTTCTTGACTTTCGGCGCAGCAATCAACGGGTCGCGTTCCGTTGGTGTTGCCGCGGGCTCCAGTGCCGCTGCGAGATGATGATCAACTGGTGTATGTGAGCGCGAGGGGGAGAAGGCAATGTTCTCTGTGGAAATGATTGGATCTGTAATGATTCTGTCGAGCGGCATCGTCACGGTGAAAGTGAACTACGAGCTGTTGCACGCGGGGCGGGCCTCAGTAAAATGAATAATTAGGATCGGTAGTATTTATAAGTAGGAACACGCTGTTGCAGGACACGATTAGCACACGAGCTAATGTGATTGCAGCGCTCAGCAGTACTGCGGCCACATGATGCACTGCAATCCTCGAGGTGCCTAAACTTAGCTTGTCTAGCTTGTCTAAGTAACCACCAATAACAGTTTCCTACTTATTTCTTAACTCAAGTCTGTGATGAGGCATTTACCCCGCTAGTCAATTTGCGGGTGGATTCGGAGATTCATTCAAGTTGGTACTTACTCTCGTACGATATTCCGATCAGCGGCCAAGTGCCAGTGGCGATGCCGTGACCCGTCGTAAGCATTCGTTTACTACCCCCTCTCCAGAAAATCCTAACCTTAAGCCTGGCCCTCGTCTGGGGAATCACTAGGGCCATCGATGCTATAGATGAATGACCCACGGTCAAAGTTGGTTCCATGGTGGTGCATGACTTTGCGATTCACAGGCATGAAGGCCGCGTCACATCAAGTATCTGTGTTTTTCTCCGAGTTCCTCCCAGTTGCTTGACCATGAGCCGAGGCGAGGATGCGATAAACGGCTCTACACAATAACTCCTGGCTCATCGACCATCCTCCGCCATACCCCGCCCGTGCATACCCCCGATGGCTTTCATTTATTCTGGATGTAGTTGAATGAAATACGTCAAATCACTGCAGCCAATGGGTACGGGACTTCAGATAGAAATGAGTAACGAAGCTAATTAAACAAATCTCTGCTGCAGGTCGCCGAGCTCCATTCAATATGCGAGAATATCAGTTGGTTTCCTTGTCCTCGCGCCATGTTCCGTCGTGATGTCATTGCACAACAATTCTACAGTACATATGTCTTGTCTGTTCTCATGCACTCGCGGGCAAGCATACCTGGCTCGTGAATCTCACCGGATGACCCACTGATGAGTTAAGGAGCTCGTCTTTGCAGGAGCGTTATATTTCCTGGGCCATTGTCGAAAGGCACCTGGGAATGGCTTCCTTTCTGATCACTTGCCGCACTGCGTGACAAGATACGAATTATCTTCTGCCTCAGCCTCTGGAGCAACGCGAGATTAATGAGATCAATTTCGTCATCCGTTACATCTCCGGACCCTGGAAAGTATGGACACTGATGTGCTATATACATGCTTTGTTGCTTATCACAATCGCGTCTTAGGTTCTGCTATATGGTTCTCTTCGTGAGCTTCAGCATCATATAATGCTCTAGAGTCTACAGCTAGTCGCATGAATACACCGCGTACGACTCGCTACT
Organism: Rhizopogon rudus; assembly: GCA_002995055.1. Classification (NCBI taxonomy): domain Eukaryota; kingdom Fungi; phylum Basidiomycota; class Agaricomycetes; order Boletales; family Rhizopogonaceae; genus Rhizopogon; species Rhizopogon rudus. The sequence goes on from PVYE01006022.1 coordinate 13,203, forward strand.
TTCCCCAGATGCGGCTGATGATACAACCCTCCCAGAAAAGCAAATCCTCATCAAAGTTGTACCAGACGCCTTATTTCCACTACCCCCACCAAAACAAGGCGGCTGAGTTCGAGAGACATGCGTAGTGGCGCGCGGCCTCCAAAAAGCGCAATTTGCTTTATAATGAATCCACTCCTTTGGATATGTCAATTTCAACCCATCTCGGTCCACACAAAAGTAGATTACGCTGCGGCGCATAATAAAGAAGGAATGAGTGTTCCTTTTATTTGCTCCTATGGGAAACTAGCTGCGGCGTGACTGCTACTTAGATATTGTTAGATCATTTTAGGTCTTGATTCATGAGTATGCAGAAGTCAGGAATGAAGATGTTATAGCAGGAACAAGTTGTCCGCGTGCTGAAGCACAAGCAGCCGCGAGGATGTGCACTGTGAAGAAGTTATAATTATAATTGTCCAAATTATATACAGTAAATGGCATTACGAAAGAGATCGTCCGAGTCTAAGAAGCCTTACGTCTTTTGCATCACCCTAGATGTTCGTGATAGCAATGGGGATCTCAACACCTCCAACAACAGAGTACGGGGACCCATTGGTTCCAGTCTCAGGATAAGTAGTCTCCAGCATGACTACGTAACTGGTGTTGGCAAAGTAGTATGCGTACGGGAGCTAGGACAAAAACATCAATTTTCGCACATGGAATACATGGGCACTAAAACTAACCTGCATCGTGAAAGAGTCCAAGAGAGGAGTTGCTGAGCTCGCGTCGAGGGTGCGACGAGCAAGTAAGATAGGAGGTTCGTGGCCATTGTTGTTCACGGGCACTTCAATGTAATAGTCGGTGTACTGGGGATTCACGCCAAGTTGAGCAGCGCAGGTGAAGTTTGCGTTCACGGTGAATGTCTTTGGGGGTGATCCATGATTAGATTCAGAAATGGTCAACATAGTTGATGAAGACGACTCACATCGCCCGGAGAAAGCGTGGTAGGAGAAACAACGACAACACCGAAGCGTGCAGCCTGGGGGCAAGATTGAGCAGCTACTGGAGTGGCTACAGCGGAGAACGCAGCAAGGATACTAATGGCGGTTGAGAAGGATAGCTGCATCTTGAGGAGAGAAAGTAAATGGTTTGACAAGCTTGCTCATGTTGTCTTTTATACGACCAGCTCAAGTGGCAGTACTATGTAGCAACCTAACCGAGGGTTTCCAATGGAGGGCGACTCGTCGCTCGGTGGTTGGCGACCGCATCATAAGCAGACGGAGCAGGATTGCCGCACTCAACTACGCGATGAGTATGACAGGAGATCCGGACCCAAATTCAGGTTGTGAGCACAAGGAACATTGGCAGACTAAACTATTTAAATACAACTTACCGTGACAACGCCAAACGGAAGTACAGTATGAAACTTTGAATAATGTGATGCATAATGCATTCCCTAGTGGTGGCGGATTTACTGTTACCGGTATTGATACGGGAATCAGAACAGAGCGGAATGTGCATTATTGACAGTGTCACATGAAACTCGGACCTGGGCGGATGGTGAGGAGTCTGAGGACGTCGCCGTGAAGGTGCTTTGGAAGTCGTGGTGGCGGTGTAGTCCATCATCCTCAGGCCACAACTAGCTTCAACAGTAACAGCGTAAACCTGACTATCCAACACTCAAATTTCACAACAGTATGGCTTCAGATCAGAGCTCCGAAATGGACGTTCAATTCGTTGTAAGCAAGAATCATTCTGCATCGTAGACTCAACTATACATCCGACTTTAAAAAGATGAAAAGCTTAAGGAAACGAAAGAGACCAGCATGCTCCCCAAACTTCTTGGACATTGAAGGAGCGCTTGATTTGTCCTCCAGTTCATCCGCCGTCATACGCGAACCATCTCTCGTCCCTCCTATTGTTACCCTCACTCCAGCTAGGACCACTCCTGTAGTCCAGGTAAAGCTTTTTCAAGTGATTGAAGAATTTTCGAAACTTTTCCCAGAAAAATATCCATCAGGACTCTGTGACGGTAGACGAGTTCGTTCGTCAACTCGCCGCGAAAGTGCCTGAACCACATCGCAAACGGAAGCTGCAAAATACACACATTTTCTCCTCAGGTAGCATCGTCATGCGACCAGCCGTTCCACGTGCTCACGCGAAGGTCTACTCTCGCAACCAAGGGCGTTTTTCCAAAACACCTATCAGGGAGAAGAAACCGATGACTCTGACACAGAGGTTGACTCGTGCTGCCATTCTCTCCCATGTAGCGACGGATGAGATTCTGCATTCTCCCGCTATATCTTCCTCTCGTCCGCCACTCAACTTCGTACCATTCCAGAAATTCGCAACGCCTCCTTCTTCGAGGAAACGATCAACTGCTTCTCGTCGCGAATCATCCTCTGGAGTGCGGTCTCACCTCCAGCCCTCTGCCGCCCGGTGTCGTCGCAACCGATACCAGGGGCCGAACCCTATCCACAGACAGTCTGGTTCCGATCGCTCCAGCTGTCTTCCTTTGACCTTCATCCCCCTGCGTGAAGCGGAAGACGCATATGCTGCAAAGTTTTCGTGAGTCCTCTCCTTCGGAAGCAGAGGGGCTGGTACGCATACCCCACAGCCGCACGTGATACAACCGCTTGAGTGGTGTTCAGATTCTCAGAACAACCAGCTACGAATTGGTTGAGGATGACGCGTGCACGCATGACAGACCGAATCGAACCATTAACCTTCTTGCATGTGTAGGTTTGCTACGGCGTGCGTAGCTGGGAAGAAGTGTGAAAGGGGACAGTCAGACCGCTTGATAGGAAGGAATAGTGATAGGTCTAGGAGGACGGATAACGAGTACAATGGATTGTAAGGAGCGTTTAGAATCACGGATGAAGTGACCAGTCTGAGTAGGCTTCAAATTTGAGATGCTAAGATGTTTGACATAATCACCCACTCGACTTGTAGCTGGTCAAGAGTCTAGTGTCCAGGCCCAACTCTCGCAGGACAAGATGATATCGAACAGTTCGAGTCAAGCTTTACGGAGACCCATCTCGACGACGTCCGACGAACGATGGACCAGGGAGTGATGCAGTCTATGAACCTGTTGGATGAAGGTAGGCACAATGGGAGAAACTTGACATTTGTCAAAGCTGGAGTTGTGCTATCATAGTGAACCTTCGGTGATATTCACGGACTGCGTTTGAGAGTGTGCGACTAGCACAGGCGAGCTTTGCATACCAGTCACAAGCGATGAGATCGAGTATGAGATGCCGGGGCTCTGGAGTCTGGATTGACCTGTAGTCAATCCGGAGGGTATGACCGTATGAGTATCATGCGAAGTTATGGGCTGCCAGGTAGTGGATGACGCCCACTCTGCGTGAATGGTATTGGAATCATACTCGAGATAAGATGACGCGGACACTGAAGCAGATTGCTAGTGAACATAATATTAATACCCAAGAAGCTCATCCGAGTCGTCTTCCCTCGAAAGTGTCATATTAAAACTCCGTACTCTATCAGCAACTATCACACGATCAACGTCAACTTTCATCAGTTCAACTAAGAACTCGATACTTTTAGAGTCTCATACGATATGGAACCTACTGAAGACATTAGAAAGAAGTTCGGACGCTTCCGAATTCTCGTTGTGGGACGAGCAAATGCGGGCAAGACCACCCTCCTTCAACGAGTCTGCAACACCACAGAAAAACCCGAGATCTTCAATAGTAGGGGGGAAAAGGTAAATCCCCACTTCTGTGGGACATCGGACTCACATACTACTCAATCGCGATCAGATCGATGCCACCGTCGTGCAATCCTGCGTTGATGTATGTACCCACATACTCTATGGACCGATCTTGACAACTCTTGACTTCTACCAGCGCG
>PVYE01006033.1:0-15342 GCA_002995055.1 Rhizopogon rudus
CACTCCCCACCTTGTTCACAGGACCATTATAGGTCGATGCTACAAGCCCAGGGCGCGATGATCCATACGATAACTTTTTTTCCGTAAGGCTTGTGTGTTCTGCCATCCAAAGTGCGTTAGCTGACACTCCCCACTCATAGTCTTCGCAGTCCTCTCTTACTCCCGCACCATCTGATCCCTCCCGAAGACGCCGCCTGCAGGACATCTTCTCCAATCTTTCTGTACTCCGCCAACCAGTAAATCAGCTCGTGGATTTGCAAGAACGGCTGAAGCGCCGCTTCCGTATTCATGCCCCCGCAAACAGCAAACAAGCGAAGCGCACGCCAGAAGGAAAGGTTGGAGGAGGAGAAGAACATGACAAGGATGTTGACATACCTCCAGTAAGTCCTGTATTGGCTGTCCTGCGCTATCACAATATATGGTGCTTTCAGTGTTCCGGCAATATTATGCCCTGTGCCATCGAACAGAACAACCACAAAGGCGAACAACGAGAAGAACGTCCTGTTGGCACAAATACCCCACCGCCTGATGATACCTTCCCCCCCGCCGCGCTCGACAGTGACGATAATCGCAAGCTGTGGAAGTCGTTAATGGGTGCTCGAGGGAAGGGTACCACTTCCGGCAAGAAGTCTCCAACGAAGATGATGTGCGACCCCTCTCCCAAGGAGTCACACGCAAATGGTGTCCCACACGCGGCTCCATATTTGCATGCTGGTCCTGTACACACGCATACATCGTCGCTAGCGATGTCCGGACAGGCAGGTGTATTCGTTATGTGCATCGCACCAGTACTGACGATATATACTCATAGCCTCCTGAGCCATCTAGCCCTTATGCAGCATACGGTCCCTCTTATCATTCCCATTTGTCGTCGACGCGCCATGTGTTGAATACCCTGATTCGGTTTCGCCGCCACCCACCGGAAAATGAGTCGGTTCCACTACAACCACGACCCGTAACAGTCTACGCCGCAAGGCCAAGAAAGGTGAGCAGTAGATTGGTTACTATTCATTCTTCATATACATAACCAATCTTCTAGTTGTACTGGACGGCCCCTCGCAAGGTTCAGCCTGTCGATCAAAGGCCAGACGCGGGGGACGGGCATGGGGACGTTAACGCTCAGACTGCTCAACCAACCTCAACGTCAGTTCAGACATCAACATCAACAGTTCAGCCATCTACAGCGGGGACGTACGGGTTGCAGCACCCGCAGACGCAGGCTGTGACTCGACCTGCAGAGGATTATAACTTCGGCAGTTGGGGCAATTTTTGCCTCGCGTTCTGGTGCATCCGCCGTCCAGTAGCCGCCTCGTGATATTACTCCAATAACTGTTATTTTCGTCACTTCTGTATCTCTTCGGCATATGCGCCGCCTCATTCCTGGATACGTATTTTACTCATCAGTCAGTTTCATACACGTCCGGAGTAAGTGACCGGGATGCGAATCATTCTGAAGTATCCTGCACACGCGAAACACTCGTATTGACATAACGGGAGGTGTTATTCCATCACACGTCTGAGTGTATAGGATAGGTGGCTGCGGCGTGTCTGCAGAGCGATGTATCTGACGAATATATCCTCACGAGCGAGTGCCAAATGAAACTGAAGGTGAAGTTTGAATGCATGAGCTGAGTATTGAGATAGCGAGCTAGGTCATAGGCCACAGGTCACGCGGAGCCGAACCAGCTTGATTATAATTTATAACCACACCATTGCCACCGAGCGACTGGTGTTTCGACCTCAATGTATAGGAACCAAACGATGCCCAAGGCGCAGTACACGCTGTATGCCCGACGAGCAAAGGCGAGAAACTCTCGTGATTGTACAAGCGAGCTTAGGCCGTTTTCTTAAATATTGCTAACCGCAGCGCGCTGGCACTGCCGTGACATGCCGTGCCAGTTGCCTTTTATATTTTCGTCGTGCCCCAAGGAGATCTAAACGTTGCTTTGCCAGCTGCTCGTTGCCAGACTCGGCCACTCCAATGGGTGTACAGTCGAGCTGCATAGAACGGTACTAATGGTCAGCAACCACCCCGAGCTAAATGGCAGAAGGATCGCGAACATCTCCGCTGTGTGTCGTTCTCTCAAGACGAGCGGTACCTGGCATATGCCGCAGACGACAACAAAATTACTCTGTGCGTGACACATCCTGCGACGGCTTTGACTGACGAATCCTCCACAAATGTATCACATCGTTGACGTCCACGCCGTATCTCCAAACCACTCACATGAGATCACCTTCAAAGAGGTCTCTCAACCCGATGTGACCTTCAGCTTCGGATCTAACAAGTGTCATACCCATCATCGGGACGTGCTATTGCGGGGAAGGCATCAGCGTTGCAGCATGGATGTCACATTGTCAGTATCTGCGATCATAGAACGCGGTCCACCACGTTAGCATCATCGAGAATAAACATGGAGACTCAGAAATTCGCAGCAAGCATCATGATTAGTAACATCCAACAATCGAAGCAAGATATTTCCCTTGATTATTAGCACTGCCCCGTGATGCCTGTGCATGCCAAGGCCCATAGGTATGAAATAGGTATGAAACTTGACGCCTAAGCACCAAGCGAGAGAACAAGCAGAGATAATGGTGAATCTGGTCAACCGCTTCCATCATGAACAGGATCCAATTCAGACGACTACTCGCTGGCGTAACGAGCCAATTCACTACAAAGCCGACCGTGGAGGAAGCTGCACTGCCAATGCAATCCAAAAGGCCAACTGCGAACCACACGTTCGAGATCCACGAAAGCGCTATTAGGAATTTTGTCTTCTCACACGACAATGTCCACGTTGTGAGTGGTTCGCGAGACGGCACGATGCGCAAGTGGGACTGTGAGACAGGCCTTCTTGTCGGGGAGCCATGGAAAGGGGAGGGCAGACGTATAGAATCACTGGCACTTTCACCGGACGGAAATACGATAGCGTGTGGGAGTAAGGACGGAAGTGTAGAGCGCTGGAACACGGATGAGCAGACGAGTGAAGGCATCTGGACGGGTGATAGCAGTTGGCCAGTGGAATCGCTCTCGTGGTCTCCCAGTGGAGTCCATATTGCTAGCGGGTTCACCAATGGAACAATCCTGATTCAAAAAGCAGAAAGCGGAGAAGTCCAGGTTGGTCCAATCAAGACGGAGCAGGGCACAGTGTGGAGTCTTGCATATTCACCATCGGGCAACAGAATTGCATCAGGCGGGTACAAGACAATTTGTATCTGGGACAGCAAGTCTGGCGAGCTTCTTGTCAGCCCGATCGAAGACCCGGGTAACACTGTGACATCGGTTGTTTGGTCGTCGGACGGCAGCAAAGTCTACTCTGCCTCTAATAAATTTGCATGTGTTTTTGACAGCCTCTCATGTACACTACTCCATCGCTTCGAACACGACTCTCCGCTCTGGTCGGTCGCACTTTCCCCGACAAATAATGTACTGGCATGCGTGGGAAATAAAGGCATCGCACAGTTGTGGGACACAGAGTCATATCAATCACTGGGCCAGTCATTTAGCCAGGAGGATCGGAAATCCCTTCGCTGTGTGTCGTTCTCTCGAGATGGGCGGTACTTGGCATATAGCGGAGAGGACAACAAAATCACACTGTGGATGGTCCAAGACATCGCTCCTCAGCTTACACCACCTGCTCCTATGAGCAACATTCAAGCTGTTGCACACGAAGAACCTCAACCTGAGCCACCGTCATCCTCTTTCCTTAGCGTCAGTTGTACTCTCACAGTTCCCTCCTCGACCTGCTCACACGTCGATGACAGGTCGATGACATTATGGAGGCGAGGGATCATATCGATAATAATCCATACGACAACTTTTTCGGTGTAAGTCTTGTTTACTTTTACTCTGTCGTACAACAGGCACTATCTGACATTCATTACTCGTAGTCTTCCAAGTCTTCTCTTGCTCCCGCGTCACCTAATCCCTCCAGAAAGCGCCGCATGTGGAACGACTTCTTCAACCTTTCTGTTCTCCGCCATCCAGTAGACGAATCCATGCAGTTGCAAGCACGCCTGAAGCGCCGTTTCCGTGGTCTTTCGAATTCTCCCGTTCCAGCACCCGCAAGCGGAAAACCAACCGAGCGCACGCCAGAAGGAAAGATCGAAGGAGAGGAACGTGGCAAGGATGTACACCTACCTGATGTAAGTCCTGTCTTGGCCGTCCTGCACCATCTCCTTAATACGATGTGCTGTCGAACAGAACAACGACAAGGGCAAGGGCAAAAAACGAGAAGAACTCCCTTCTGCCGCAGGGACCCCACCCACTGATGATCTCTCTCCCCCCAGTGACGACAATCGCAAACCGTGGAAATTCCTAATGCGTGCTCGTTGGAAGGATACCACTTCTGGTAAGAGGACTCAAACGAAGATAGCATGCGACCCCTCTCCCGATGTTGTTGAGGGACACGCAGATAGCATGTCACAAGCGGGTCCATCTTCGCATGCTGGTTCTGCACACACGAATACAACATCGCAAGTGATGTTCAGACAGGCAGGTGTATTCGTCATGTGCAGCATACCAACACTGACAATATGTTCTCGTAGTCTTTCGAGGCATCTCGTCATTCTGCAGTACACGATTCATCTTATCTTGCCCAACGTTCCCACCCGTCCTCGGCCCGCCATTTGTGGAACACCCTGATTCCGTCTCGACACCGCCAACCAATAAATGAGTCCATTTCACTGCAACCACGATCTAAACGCAGTTTCCTCTCGCAGCGCACAGGACAACCGCCCGTAACAGTCTACGCCGCAAGACCAAGGAAGGTGAGCAGTAAATCGGCTGTTATTTCTCTGTATACATAACCGAGTTTCTAGCTCTACTGGTCGGCCCCTCGCAAGGTTCAGCCTGCTGATCAAAGTGCAGAGGAAGGGAGCGGGGATGGGGATGCTAATGTTCAGACTGCTCAGACTGCTCAATCAACCTCAACGGCAGTTCAGACATCAACAGTAATAGTTCAGCCATCTACAGCAGGGACGTACATGCTGCAGCACCCTCAGACGCAGGCTGCGACTCAACCCACGGCAGGCGATTATGACTTTGGCAGTTGGGGAAATTTTTGCCTCGCGTTCTGGTGCATCCGCCGTCCAGTAGCCGCCTCGTGATATTACTCTAATAACTGTTATTTTCCCCATCTCCGTATCTCTTCGGCATATGTACCGTCTTTACTTTCATACCGCCTCATTCCTGGATACGTATTTTACTCACCAATGGTTGCCAATTATCTAGGTCCATGTTACCCCAGTCAGTTTCATACATGTTCGGAGTAAGTGACTGGGACGTCAATAGATCTCTATTCTGAAGTATCCTGCACACACGCGAAACACTCGTGTTGACATAACGAGAGGTGCTATTCCATCACACGTCTGAGTGTATAGGATGGGTGGCTGCGGCGTGTCTGCAGAGCGATGTATCTGACGAATATACCCTCACGAGTGAGTGCCAAATGAAACTGAAGGTGAAGTTTAGGTGCATGAGCTGAGTATTGAGATAGCGAGCTAGGTCATAGGCCACAGGTCACGCGGAGCCGAACCAGCTTGATTGTAATTTGTAACCACACCATTGTCAGCGAGCGGCCGACGTTTCGATTTCAATGTATAGAAACTAGACAGACGCCCAAGGCGCGGTGCACGCTGTATGCTCGAAGAGCAAAGGCGAGAAACTTTCGTGATTGTACAAGCGAGCTTATGCCGTTTTAGGTGAAAATTGGTAGGAGACCATAGGCCTGAGGACACAGATGATCGTCGCAATTCAGAGTAAATAGAAATGCACTCATCGATATTCGCGTCTGACTGGATACCATTCAATGCATGACCCTTCCGAACCAAATCCATAAAACCCTCATGGATCTCACCTACGAACAAGAGCAGATACAACATATGCACAATGAGGGCAGACGCATACCGGATCGTTGGCCTGGGCTTCGTCGCTCGATCAGACCCTGGCGAGTATTGCGCGCTGGGTTGTTTTCCCTTTTGGCGAGGGAAAGAAACGGTCATACGCGTGCACGAAGACTCACCCCCACTGCACTTCTGTGCGCCTAAAGACGTACCAGGCAATAATGTCCTGATGATGCACGAGCATACAACCTTCCTCGTCCTTAAACCCGATGTCGAGATAGTTTGACGATGATTGGCTGTGGAATTATAGTCTGAATTTGCGATGTCCTCTTCAGAGGATCCCGCAGCGGCAAGTCTGTTGAATCCCCTGGCTGCCATTGCATAGTGAACATAATATCTGGTGGATTTGTGAGAACATCAGGAGTGTTCCATCCGGTAACAAGGCGTCCTGAGTACATAAAACGAAGTCGACAATGAGTTATCATTTCACCGCCAATACCGGAACGCACCATCATCACATCGTGCCGCGCACGGAAGGTGGGTGATTCGACTTATTATCGTACCTGTTACTGAATAAAGATTTTCAATGTGTAGTCAGAACTCCAAAGTATGTACAGCGCCTGCGGTGGTTCTGTTAGAGTCTGTGAGAAGCAGTGCCGAGATAAGGATGACTTCAAGCGCCAGTCAGGGACGATGCGTCACCATTCCAGTCTGATATAAATCTTTCAAATCTCTAAAAAAACTCACCTGTGATTTCTTAGATATAATACGCAACGAGTCAGTTCTCAGACACTCTACTTGAGGAAGTGACTGGAACGCGAATAGATCTGCATTCATTCTGAAGTATCCTGCACACACGAAAACCGATCTTGCAAGGATTGCGACGGTGCCACAACCGTCTTGATCTCTGCAAGATTGGTTTTCGTGATGTGCCGTCCCGCCTTGGCCTGAAAGCCCCAGCTTTGGCGTGGCTTGAAGTGGCTTGGGCCCACTCACGGCTTTCGATAATGTAATAAGTCAATATTCAAATTGGATGTGAATCAGACGCTTACTTCGCGCAAGCGCCCTACTGGGGGCAAAAAGGTCGTAATGACCTCGATGTTTCGATGTAGCGGATAAATTATTGAAGCCTGGATGCTATCTGCGATGGAATGCGATACACTACGCTAGCATGATAGAATATTCTTACTTATAGCGTGAATGATCATGGAGAGATCCGTATCAGACATCATGGTCATTAACATCCGGCACAGGAAATGGGAGATCTGAAGGTCCCTTGATCTCCTTTGATTGGCACTGCCTCATGGCACATAGGTATAAAACTCACCCACCCTTATTGGCTTGACAACAGGCGAGAGAACGAGTAGACCAAACGGTGGGTCTGGTCAACCGCCTCATCCAATATTTGATTGTGAACAGAGGTCCGAACCAGATTACTCAACGCAACGAGCCGATTCCCGCAAAGTCGAACTTGGAGGAACTCTCTGCACCACCAATGCAGTCCAAAAAACCAACAGCGAAGCATGAATTTGAGGGCCACGAAGGCGAGATTAGTAGTTTCGTCTTCTTGCACGACGACGTCCACCTCGTGAGTGGTTCGTGGGACGGCACTATGCGCAAGTGGGACTGCGAAACAGGTCTTCTTGTCGGGAAGCCATGGAAATGGAGGAGCGGAAGTATACTGACACTATCGCTATCACCAGATGGAAAGATGATAGCATGCGGGAGGGAGGACGGAAGTGTAGAGAGATGGAACACGAATGGAAAGAGGATAGAAGGTATTTGGAGGGGTCATAGCAACTGGGTGCGGTCGCTCTCATGGTCTCCCAGCGGAGGCCATATTGCCAGCGGGTCCGACGATGGCACAATCATCATTCGAAAAGCAGCAAGCGGAGAAGTCAAAGTGGGCCCGATCGAGACGAAGCAGGGCTGGGTGTGGAGTGTTGCATATTCACCTTCAGGCGACAGAATTGCATCAGGCGGAAAAAAGACAATTTGGATCTGGGGCAGCAACACTGGCAAGCTCCTGGTTGGGCCGATCGAAAACTTGGGATGGAATGTGACATCGGTTGTGTGGTCGTTGGACGGCAGTAAACTCTATTCGACCTCTGACGAATCCGCACGTGTTTTCGATAGCATTTCAGGCACACTACTTCATCGCTTCGAACACGGCAATCGGCTTTACTCCGTTGCTCTTTCACCCAAACGTAGTTTACTCGCGTGCGTTGGCTGGGGTATTCCACAGTTATGGGACACTGAGTCCCATCAGCCACTCGGCCACCAATTTAGCCAGGAAAATGGCGAACACCTCTATTGCGTGTCTTTCTCTCGCGATGGGAGATACCTGGCATATGGTGGGGGCGACACGAAAATCACTCTGTGGATGGTCGAGGACATCGCTCCTCAACTTACAGTGCGCGCTCACATGAGCAAAACTCAAGCTGTTACACAAGAAGAACCTCAATCTGAGCCACTGTCATCATCTTACCTCAACGTTAGTAGTACTCTCGCACTGTACTAGCTACTCCTTGCATTGCTCACAGGTCCATTACAGGTCAATGCTACAAACTCTTTCGCGCAACCTGGAGGTGATGGCATCATGGAGGAGGGCGATGATAATCCATATGACAACTTTTTTGGCGTAAGACTTGTGTTCTGTCATACAAAGTGTGCCAGCTGATACTCCGCATTCATAGTCTTCCCAATCCTCTCTTACTCCCGCACCATCTGATTCATCACGAAAGCGCCGCATGTGGGACATCTTCTCCACCCTATCTGTACTTCACCCACCAGTAAACGAGTCCATGCGATTGCAAGAACGCCTGAAGTGCTGTTATAGTCGTTTTTCAAACTATCCTGTTCCCGTGTCCGCAAACGGCAAACAAGCCGAGCGAATGCCAAAAGGGAAGGTCGGACGGGGAGATGAAAACGCGGAGGGTGCCCAGGATATTGATGCACCTGATGTAAGTCCTGTCAGAATCCCTGCTTTCATTTACTGGAACCTCAACACTGTGCCGTAAGTGTCCCGGGAATATTCCGCCCAGCGCCGTCGAACAGAACAACGACAAGGACAGACAACGACAAGAACTTCCTGCTGTTGCAGAAATCCCACCGCCTGATGATCACTCCTCCCCCGTTGCGCTCGACAACGACAACAATCGCAAACCGTGTAAATTGCCAATGCGTGCTCGATGGAAGGATATCACTTCCGGCAAGAAGGCTCAAGCGAAGACGACGTGCAACCCCTCTTCCAAGGTTATTGAGGCACACGCAGATAGCATGTCATGTGTGGGTTCATCTTCACATGTTGTTCCTGCACACACGCATACATCATCGCAAGTGATGTCCGGACAGGCAGGTGTATTCGCCATGCGCAAGCGCACCAACACTGACAATATGTTTTCGTAGTCTCCTGAACCATCTCGTCCTTCTGCAGTACACGATATCTCTTATCTTGCCCAATGTCCCTACCCGTCCTCGGCCCGCCATGTATGGAACACCCTGATTCCGTCCCGCCACCGCCAACCACCAAATGAACCCATCTCACTGCGCCCACAATCCAAACGCAGTTTCTTCTCGCATCGCACAGGACCGCAGCCTGTAACGGTCTACGCTGCAAGACCAAAAAAGGTGAGCAGTAGATGGGCTACCATTCATTCTCTATGTACATAACCGAATTTCTAGTTGTACTGGTCGGCTCCTCGCAAGGTTCAGCCTGTCGATCAAAGGCCAGATGCAGGGGACCACGGGGACGCTAATGCTCAGACTACTCAATCGACCTCAACGGCGGTTCAGACATCAATAACAACAGTTCAGCCATCTACAGCAGCGCCGCACAGGGTGCAGCGCCCTCAAACACAGGCTGCAACTCAACCTACTCAGGAGGAATATGACTTTCGTAGTATCTGGGAGAATTTTTGCCTCGCGTTCTGGTGCATCCGTCGTTCAGTAGCTGCCTCGTGACATCACTGTGCTAACTGTACTTTTCGTCATTCCTGTATCACATCGGTATATACACTGTCTTTGCTTGATACCGCCTCATTCCTGGACACATATTTTACTTACATCAATGGTTGCTGATCTAGGTCTGTGCTAATATGTTATGGACTCAGTTTCATACATGTTCTGTGTGTCCGGCAGAAACTCTGCTGGAATAAGTGAGTCCTGGAACGTAAATGCATTGGCATTCTGAAGTACCTTGCGCACACGATGACACAACAGGAGGCATTATTCCATCACACGTCTGAGTTTATTGTACACGTGGCTGCGGCACGTCTGTGTAGAGCGATTTATATGACAAATATGCCTTCATAACATGAATCACGAGTGTATTGCCGAACTTCCTCAATCAAACTGAATTCAAGAGTTGGGTGCATGAGCTGAGTATTGAGCCAGCAAGCGATTCGCATATTTGGACATAGCCTGCACAGATCACCAGGAGCCGAACTAGCTTGATTGTAATTTATATCCACACCGCTAACCACACCCTTACACAGGCGTCTAGTAAACAGATGTCCAAGGCACAATGCAGGCTGTATGCCTGACGAGCAAAGGCAAGGAACCTTCGTGATTGAACAAGCGATCTTATACTGCCTTATACTGTTTCAGTAGATGAGAATTAGTAGGAAGACCAAGAGGCTGCCGACATGGCATAGATGACAGTAGAGATGATCGTTACAATAACCCTTCCGAACTATGTCGATAGAAGGTCTCCTGGATCTGAATTGCCACGAACGAGGCGGACGCAGCATATGCACAACGAAGGTAGCGCTCAACGAGGGCAGACGCACAATGAACTTTCCACGCACACAGGAGGGATAGAGTAAAGACTAGTGTATCATTGACTTGAGCTTCGTCGCTCGACCAGAGCCTAGCGAGCATTGCAAGCTGGGATGTTTTGTCAACGGGAAAACGGTCATATGCGTGCACGAAGACACCCTCACCGCACTTGTGTGCGCCTAAAGAGCGCTCTTCACGGGCCAGGCTATAATATCATTCTGATGCAAAAAAAATAATAGAAATTTGTCAAATCTGTAATCAGATGTCTCTGATATTTGATTAGGGCTTCGAGAAAACCGAACAAGCCCTCACGCAATACATCAGGCGACTTTCCGGTCCATAGTATATGGACGATCGTGCCCAACTCGTGTCTCTTCCCAAAAAAACTGCGGACTTAGCTTAGCGCGGGAAGAAAAATAGTATCATCGGGAAGAAGAACCCAACGTCAATTCCACAAAGAAGGAGACCCCGTAAGGAGGCAGCAGAAAGCGGTGCTGCGTCGATTCTATTCATTGAGTCTATCCATTGTGCTTCAAGAGCTGGGCGTGTTCGTCATCGGTTTTGTAAGTCTTCAGGATAAGGTGCAGCATGACAGGCATCCCCTGGGACACGGGTTGGGAAGGGGAGGTATTAAGCATGCGAGAAAACCGGACAAGCCTTCACGCAATACAGCGGGCGGCTTTCGTGTCCATAGTCTAAGGCAAATCGCGACCAACCGTATGGTCATATACATCACGATACACCCAAAGCCTGGGCAGAAGCTCTATATTAGTGAACTGCAACGATGGGGTGGGTATCTTTGAGAGCCTTATACAAGTCCTAACAATAAATGTCCTATATGCACCTACGACGTGTCTAGCAAATATCTCCACATGCCGAATAGCAAATTCACCAAAAATCCAAAAACGATTCCCACTTGTGTGCGCCGTCTAAGGCACGGTCAGCATATAGTTGGGGCGAAGTTCACAAGTGGTAAAGACGTACGAAAATACGACACTCTCGCCACTCTCGTGCTCCCCCTCTTCCCAGAAAACTGCGGGTTTTGCTTCGCGCAGGAAGAAGAATGGCATGATCGGGAAGAAGAACCCCATGACAATTCCACGGAGAATAAGGCTCTGTGAGGAGGCAGCCGAAAGTGTCGCCGTGTTGACACTGTCCATGGAGTCTATCCATTGTTCTTCAAGAGCTCGGGCGTGTTCGTCATCTGAGGTTATAGTGAGTAAAATGTCTGGTAGATTTGTGAAAACATACAATCTTCCTCGCTCTCAAACTCCATGTCGAGATAGTTCGACGATGATTGGCTGTGGAATTGCCGTCTGAAATTCGCAATGTCCTCTTCAGAGAATCCTGCGGCGGTAAGTCTGTCAAATCCCCTCAGTGGCTGCAATTGAGCAACCTGTGAAAGCACTAAGCAAAGAAGAGTCAATGCAATATCACTGTATGCTACACACCAGAGGTTGCTCCTCTTCACTCTCTCCAGGCTCGATCTTAGGGCCGACGGAACAATGCAACCACGTCACCAGCTGATCCTCCTTTGAGACCTCTTGTGAACGAGAGGTGGCTCGCTCTTGTCGCTCCTCAAGCGTCTTCAGCCATTCATGCAGAAGCGTTCCATCTGTTAACAGGCGCCCTGAGTGTATGAGACGAAGCCGATGGTCTTTCAATTCAGGTAGACTTGTGACTATCTGTATGTATATTTTCATAATACGCCAAAGCAGACTTCATAAAACGCACATTTGCTTTGACCTCCCTCACTGTGTCCTTCAGACTGACAGTGAGCTTAAGGTCCGGGACACCGTCAGTAAATCGAATGGTCAGGTCTCTTGAATCATCCGGCGTGGTCGATGTCGAGGGCTGGTCAAGGGGTAGGTCTATTTCGCGCTGTTTCCCTTTGGCCTTCTCGCTGAGCATCGTCTCTTGTGCTGCTTGTGGGCGTCTAATAGTCTTCTCCTAGCAAGACGGTCGTTCTTTCAAGTGTTGACTTGCAGTAGTTACCGCAGTGTCATTTCCACTGCCATTAGTCACGTGGGAAGTACTTCTTCAAGATGACTAATCTCGCCTTATACCCACCTTGATCAGTACTCTGACGGTACTCAGTTCCCGCATTCACCACAGCTCTACATAACTCTTACCCACTGCTGTCTATTTGCCCATCATGCCGCGTGCAGAAGGTTAGAGACTCGAATTGTTGTGTGTTACCTTTACTGAATGAAGATTTTCAACGCGCAGTCGGAACTCCAAAGTACCTTGCCAATAAGATGAAATCCAAAGGCCTACAGCGCCTGCGGTGGTACTGTCAAGTCTGTGAGAAGCAGTGCCGAGATGAGAACGGCTTCAAGTGCCATGCCCAGTCCGAGGCCCATCTTCGCCAGATGCTCGTCGTCGGCGAGAATGCTGGACGCCATATAGCTGATTTCTCCAGCCAGTTCCAGCATGATTTCGTTCAGCTTCTGAGCAGAAGGTGCGTCACCCTGTTTCACTCTAATGCAAATCTCTAGGAACTTACTTGTGACTTCTTTAGATATAATACAAAACGCGTCCGCGCCAATCAAGTATACCAAGAATTCATCCATGACAAAAACCACCTTCACATGAATGCCACCCGCTGGGTGACTCTCACCGAGTTTTGCAAGCACCTGGGGCGTTCAGGGATTGCGCGCGTGGACGAAACTGAGAAAGGGTGGTTTATCGCATGGATTGATAGCAGCCCCAAAGCACTTGCGAAGCAAGAGGCCTCACTCAAGAAGGATCGAGCGACGCGGGATGATGAACAGCGTGAGCGCACTCTGATTGCAGAACAGATTGAGAGGGCACGGGTGGAGAAAGATGAGAGTGGTGAGGGAAGCGCCAGCCCCCCTGTCGAGGAGGGCCTCAAGAGAGACGATGCCGCAGATAAAGTGGTTCTGTCATTTTCTGCGAAGCCAGCCGCTTCATCGGTCACAGCAGCAGCATCCGCTCCGACAGGGCTGAAGCTGAATGGTTTGAAGCCTGGCGTAAATCCTCTCAAAGCCAATCCGTTGAAGCGGCCTAACGTGTTCAAATCTGCGGCTCCTGTCAACTCTGAGAGCCCAGAGGGAGGCAACTGGAATGACAGGAAACGATCTGCGCCGATGTCAGCTGCAGAACGACTTATCATCGAGGAACAAGAGCGCAAACGCCGGCGGATGGATAGAGATAGCATAGCCTAATCATTATGGTGGCCGCATTGGCTGTATTTTATTGTATTCTTGTTGGATTTTCTTTTTCTGCTTAACGAAGTTTCGTTTCCCATACGAAATCCGGACAAAGCAACACTGAGTAATGTTCGAAGTGGCGAGTAGTAACGAACGTCCAATTCCCAGACCGGTTAGGCGCTCGTTTGACGAAAGCATCCATGCATGCGCACGAGATGTGCGGCTTATTTTGCACAGTCCGCCGCCAACTGGGTACGCCTGAAAATCGAGGGCTCATTTTTCATGATTCCGTACTTACGGACCATTCTGACATGGCTGGGCTTCCTGTTCAAAAGATCTGGTCTGCACATCAGGACTGTCGTACGCCAATGTGTCCTCCTCATCCGCAAGTTCTCTCTCCGAACTACTCAGCTTCGTTTGTCAGCGCTTGGTAGCTGCCTCCTTGCATCCTGTCGCCCATGGGTCACACCAAAGAAGGACAATGTGCAGCTGAAGACAAGAGAATTTACTGCTGCAAGCAACGTCTGTTCAATGCCTACACCGGAGAACGCTCCCCAGAACTTATCTGCTCCGGCAGTCCAGCTTCTTCAGGTCAATTCTGACGGATGTTCCCTCACTTCCTCCAATTCCAGGCCACCATCTACCTTGCCAGCGGAATGGGATCCCGAGAAGTTCAAGCCGTGTGCTCCCAAGATTTGGAAACGGTACCAAGGAAGGCCGCTCGTGTATGCTCTTTTTTTTGTTACATGAAGTATTCTGATCTCAATGTTTGATGTAGGAGCGACACCGAGGCCAAACCTATTCCAGCCAAAAAGAAGGATTTCACAGACAAGCCTGTCAAGGGTTGGGAAAGTGTCATACATCCGGAAGGAGCGCTGTACTTCTATGACTCTATCCGGGTATGTCGTGGTGTTACATTTCGATTCTTTACGTGTATTAAATATCACTCCAAAGCGCGTTTTCACGGATGCAAATCTGAGAAACCTAAGCGTTCTTAAGATCATCAATAATCAAGTTGACCTGTTACTCTTAAAAGCCGGCGATGCGGTCGATACCTTCACGTATCTGGCTCTAGAGCTGCTAGATCAGGGATCAGGCGTATGCAATTATTATTTCGTGCAACACGATAAACGGCTCCTGTTCTGGGTGCAGGATTTCAATGAGCCTATGCGTATCTACGAACACGTCAAGGGTGTTAAATCGGACACTCACATCAGTGGGTGTCGCTTAGTGCTCCACTGAATCAGACTGACTTGTACACAACCATAGAAGCCGCCCTCGAGGCACAATATTGGTTCGTCGATACCATTGTGTACGTAGCTTATTGCTCTTGGAGACCTGCATTTCTAAACAATTGACTTAGTTGAACGCTGTCGTTGACCGAACCATGACCGTGAAGGATGCACTGTGAACTATACCCAAGCAATGCTCCTATCCAACCTCAGATTGTCACGGAACTGAAGTACGTTCTTCTTCATGCACACGCAGGTCGGTTATTCCTGGTTGTCGCATAATAGTGCCTAGTTGAATTAGGAACTCTGTTTAG
>PVYE01006039.1:2197-13243 GCA_002995055.1 Rhizopogon rudus
CTGTCTGACGAGATGATCTGCAAGGGCGGGCATATCGAACAACAGTTCTGGAGCTACAATTCGATATGAGTAGAGTATTTATGCTGCGTCACAGTGCGCGTCGTCGATTGTATACTGCAGTGCTGCCAATACAGTTTAGCCAATGCGGAATACTCACGTACCATTCTTGAACCAGGCCATGCCGAGCGCAAAGGTTGATGTGTTCCATTCCACCTGCATACGAGGTTGACGTCACAGATAGCGAAAATCGACATGCTAAGCAACCGAAAAGGTGGCATGAGTGAACACTTGAGGAAGTAGTATGGGATTTTCTAATTCATGGCGACTCATGAAGCGGGTCCGGATGTCATAGCTCCTCCACAGAAAGCTCTGCGAAGTTAGTTGTCGGGACTCGGCTATGTAAATTGCTGCAGGTAGAGGCTAGCCGCTGACGACTGAGTACTGAATCATGACTGAAGTACTGAAGTTCTAAGGAAAATGTTAACCTTGCCAAGTTTGTCTCATACATCGCACATCTCGCCTTCAGGTTCCTTGAAAACTGGCAGCAAGTCTCCGTCTTTCCCAGGCAATCATCTTACGCATGGTGCTACGAAATATTATAGAAGAGCTCCCAGTGGAGAAACCGCCGTTGGAGGATGTCGTCCAGAAAGTCAGGGAAGTATATAAAAGTAGAGAGAGTTTAGTATGTATCGAGATACAAAACATATTCATCCTGATACTTATGTAATCACTGAGGTTACTGTAATGGACAATCAATTACATAATCACTACTGGCGTTTAGTGCTCTGGTTATGTAAACTCTTAAATTCCCGCATGTCTGTCCTTCCTTAGACGCCTCTAGACATGTAGAGGTGCTGTCTCCCCTCAAATACCATCCATAGTGTCGACAGGCAACTTTGCTCACTGTTATTGACTTCCGTCCTTCGAGTTTATATCATACGATGGGCGTGAGAACAGATTTATTTCTACTACTGGCTTCAAGTTTGTGCTAAACATGAGGTCACAGGTCGCGCAGAGCTCGTCGACGAACGTCCAGAGCACTCCTATATACCTCGAGAAGTTCGGACCACCATCCAGTGAAACAGATGATAATCTCAACCACCTCTGCACCAAGCTTTTCTGCGCATCTAGCTCGATCGACTCACTCAACATTGATTGGATGTTCGAAAGGATTTGTGAAGATGGTCTCTATGACCGAGATCAATGCCAGTGGACCGATTACAGCGACTATTCTGATGCTCTGTCATTCCTAACCTCCCTGACAGATCGGTTCTATGCAGCACTTGATGCAACACATGCTTCATTGAGACTCCCCAAATGGCGTATGTGGGTCTCGAATGCGGCTGAATCTTCATCACAGCAAATGCACAAGCGTCAGCTACTTCTCGTGAATCACGACTCTCATGGAGTGACGCCTGTGGTTTGGGCATATGCTATCGCAGATATTATTTCTGAAGATCTGTGCCAAAGCGGCACTCTGCCTCTTCCATCCCTCCTCCGATACAGTGATCGCCCATTTGGTCTTTTGATCCAGCAGTCAGTCATTCACTTGGTCAAGCACGACCGATGTGGGTGTATAACCATTCCAATTCATATCCACCGACATCCACGAACCATCCTTGGTTGCATCTGCGTGTTGGCTACATGTCATATCTATGAATCGGGATTCCCTCATATTGAGTTTGATTCGATTCGACCCGGAAACATCTCCTCCATGTGGATCAAGTCAACGACACATTATCAGAAAGCTGCACAGAGTGCAGAACATCGCACGCACGTCAGATTAACAGGTCCACTGGTCTTCGTGCCAATCGAGCTGGGTGTGAATTTCGACGATCACCATGCACAATTTCTGGATGAACTGAAAGATGTTTACGGGATACCAAAACTGGCAGGATATCGATCTATGACGTTTGACTGCACGGTCGCCCACTCCAAGGGACTCTTTGGTCCGCGATATTTGACAGAGAATGTTTTTCAAATCGCAGAACATCTCATTGGTATCAGCTTTTTTGTGTCACGCGAAGAGTTTTTCTACGCAATAAGATCATGCCTAGAAAGTGGGTAGTAATGCATTGTACATGGGGTGGTGCTGAACATGCACAATATCTAGCCCACCGTGACGCGTGTGACGCACATAACCTGCTTCATAACGACATCAATCTGGTCTCCATTTGTCTGAACGTGGATGAACCAAATATCGAAAACATGATACCTGATGGGAATCCGGATGAACGTTGCATACGCCGAGCGATGCTGCGTGGATGGGAATTTGCGAAACATATGGGAAATCCTGGCACCCAGTTAAACAATCTTGAGAGACAAAGGGTGAGACTTTGTGGACCTCTGTGATGTTCCAGCGACTAGAAATTTTCTTTACACAGAACTCCGAGCATTTTTTGGCGACAGAGATCCTGTGTCACAAGGGTTGTGCGCCACGACGAAGACACGACCTAGAATCATTCCTCTGGGTCATGCTTTTCGTTTGTATCAATCACATCGGACCTTTTGGTCAACGACGCAAGCCACCTAGCGGGGCGCCCAGGTGGCTACGTCCGGGTCGCATGTATGGGTCAGACATATGCAAAGAGAGGTCTCAGGTGACGAACTGGACCTCCACCTGTAATGAGCTTTTTTCCCCTTACTTCAACCATCCTGCTATTGTGAGCGGTCTTGCAGATCTCGCCTCGAAGCTATCACCTCCAGGCTCCATCAAAACCAGACCAGTTGGCAACAAGTCTCGATCTCTCGCCGACAAGCCTGTCATGCACGACTACATGATCTCGGTGCTGGATTATATTATAGCGCATCTCCCAGTGGAAGAACCACCGTCTGAGGGTGTTGTCCGGAAAGCAAGGGAAGCTTATAGACGTGGACCGAGTTTACGATCTACGAAATTTCCAAAGATCTACGGCTGATGGTCAATGAGATTCGTCATCGTTGAAACACAAAGCATCATATTCACCATGGTACTCGCACAAGTTTAGTGATCCTCCGGAAGGTGCCCATGCTTCTCAGGCTGGACGTTCATAGGATGGCGGCTTTGAGCAGGAGATCACATTGGCTACAGATCAAGGATAGACGGTGACCATTCAACCTGTAGTTATCAATGTCTGGGATTTTTTCGAATACACTCCTCTGGTGGAGGCTTCCCGTATGTTTGCCAATCGTCTATGATATCCATTCCGTGTCATTAACAAAATGTAGACCAAGAGGTGACGTCAATTTGTAACGTGATGAGTTTTGTCAATTGTGAGATGATAGATCCTCTCGACAGTATTACCGCTCTATATTCAAACGGAATATAAGGCAAAGGACTTGAAACTGAAAGCTTGCAGGTTGGACAGTGTTATGAGCTAATTGCAAACACCGCTGAGACCCGCTTGTTGCTGCTTGTCGGTGTTTGCTTGTTTGGCTTTGCTAGAAACTGAAGGCGTTGGTAAACAGGCACAAATCACGTTCTCAGGCTGTTGACATTAGGACGGTCCAGCATTTTTCATCTCTGATAGTATATCGGTCAGTACACCCGCCTGTCATGCAACAGCCCGCGGGAAAGCGGAGTTCGATTCTCCGTTAGAGAGAACGTTTTTATGAAATTTTGACAACACTGATCGGAAAACAGGACTTGACATTGGAAATGGACTCAGCGAAGATTTGATGGCTGAAACGTTGTCATCGTCATCAAGTCTTTGCTGAGTCTACTTCATTCGATAAGCACGATTTGATACTTGGTCACCAGCATGGTCGACTAGGGTATTGTCAGACTCACGGTGTATCTGCATCATGCTCGTTGACTTGCTCTCTGATCGTATGACGTTCACGGGAAAGACGATGTTTGCTGTGAACGTCCTTTTTTTGTATCAGAATCAGTCCTTCGTTGGCCTTAGTATGTTGGACATTATCGTCATATGCTTTGTCGTATCGTAGTATGTGTACGTAGATGTCTGACGTATGTATAATGGTGACTCATACTCCTTTACTTCGCCCGCGAGGACGAAGCAAGTAAGTAATTTGAGCGATGGGTTGATTACAGCAGGCGTTTCTCTTGGGTTGTTGCCCGCCAGACATCAGTTCAAACAGCCTCAATAACACACAAACGAGTGTAAAGTTGCATGTACAGTCTCTACATTAGAACCGTCTATAAACGGGGAGAAAAGGTGAAGAGTTGTTACCCGCCTCGGACAATGTAACGCTGACGGTGCCAAAGTCACATTGTCTGAGGCGAGAACCAGTTCTGGTTCTAGCCCCTGTGTGTAAGATCTGGGTCACTCACCTTTCTACTTGATTCTTCTCCTCGCTATCCAGGATGTATCATCTCGCGCCCGAGCTGCTCCCGTCGTAGTTGCGGTCATCGCAGTGGCAATCATCACGATTGTCTTAGTAACGATCATCATGCGCCATCGTCGTAGTGGTACGGTCCTATCGCCCTGCTTTCCTCGTCCAAGATTGGTCTCGTGGTCGTCGTGGTAAGTGGTCGAGTGGTCGTGGTCCATCCAATGTGGTCGTCCTAGTCGCATTCATCGCCGTCATAGTAGTAGCCAACTTGAACATGGTCGTCATAATAGTCATCGTGGTCGTCGTAATGGTCATCATAGTTGTCCTAATACGTAGTCGTCGCAGTCGTCGTGTTCGTCGTAATAGTCATCGTGGTCATCATAATAAGAAGCCATTGTCGTCGTCGTAGTCGCGTTCATCTCCGCCGTGATAATAGTGATCGTGGTCATCGTAATACTAAGTCGTCGTCGTCGTCGTCGTCGTAACAGTCATCGTCGTCGTCGTAATAAGGTGTCATCGCCATCATCGTAGTCGCCGTAATCATAGTCATTGTTGGAGTCGTAATAAATAGTCCTCGTAGTTCTTGTAGTCCTCATAGTTGTCGTGGTCGCGGTTGTCATGGTCGCATTCACCACTGTCGCACTCTCTCCAAGTCCTGGACCCGTTACGCCGTTCGTCATCCTTTCTACTTCTCTCCTCTCCGCTCTTCAAGTTTCTCTCCTGTGATTGCGACATCAATGCCAGGTCCGAAGATGACGAACACATGACGTACCTATGACGAGACTATGGCAGCATCCGGTGTTGAAGTCATGGTCTGTATACAATGAAACGTCAGTCATCTGATACATGGGCGAATACGGCGAAACATACCATGTAGACCTCGGCGGGAAGGGTGCAAGTAACTTATGGGAGGGTGAGAGTGTCAGTAGGATGCAGATTCAATGCCCCAGACAGCACATACCTTGCCTACTAGTGACAGTATAGGATGGTGAGGTAACGTCACGCAGAAAGCATGGTCGCGAGATCCTGAGCGTGTTCAAGCAGTTATGAGGCAGGTCGGAAGGTGTGGAAAGCAAACGACATACCTCATGAGGTGTCAAATCTTGAATGTTGATGCACGCCAGGCGAATCCTGGGCGTGGTCAAGTCATTATTGTTAGTCTTGAGGCCAATCCAAAGACGGCGAGCGCATAACGTACCTTTGAATCTTGACGCACGTTGTAGCGGGATTGTCTAGCACATTAACATGAGACTGGGGGAGATTCAAAGTCTAAGTCGATCCTTGGTCCAACGCCAGAGGTCGTGAGGCAAGCCGAAGGTGGCGAGCATACCTGTAGCAGGAGTGTGGCGTCCGCCGGTAGGTGCAGTAGGTATAGTAAAGGTAAAGTGTCAGCCATCTGATATACGGGCGGCGGACACGAACATACATTGAGTATCATGGGCGAGATGGGCGCAAGGAAGGAAGCAAGTGTCAGTACAGCCCAATACATGACGCGACATGTACCGGAAGTTCCTAAAACCCAAGGCGAAACCTATGTGATGGTGAGAGAGATAAAGAGAGAGCGAGTGAAAAGGTAAGCAGAAGTGAAGCGGATTATATACGTGCAGGGGGAGCCAAAGCAAAGCCAAACGGGAGGCTGACTGCTGACAAGGCCGGGGTTCAAACGTTCTGAATATGGAACGTTGGAAAAACAATTTCGCGTCGCGTCGCGTCACGTGAAGTTTCCACAAACAACACGTCAACAGCAGACTTAGTCTTGATTAATTGATTCTCTGTACAACTTGAGAGCGGTGAGAGGGTAAAGGAGAAGTGAAGCAGATCATATACACATACTGGGAGCGGAGGCTGACAATGGTTGTCGCGTAGTCAAATACCACGTGACAAATACGTCAACAAAGGAGTTGCCATCATCATCTTCATTCAGAATCGAAAAAGCTGATAATCCCTTCGACGAGAATCCATGGAGAGACGCCATACCTACTACTAAATAATTACCATAGACGCGTGCATAAGTGCTCACCACAAACTCGGGTCTCATCGTCCAGGAGTGCAAGCATCTTGTTTTGTCAGGATAATATGAGGAACGCGCGATAAGCCCTTCACTGTCTGACTCTGCAACGAAAGGTCACCAACTTTCATCTGTAGTAGCCGACGTGGGAATCGACTCGGGGAGCCGTCGACCAAGAGAGATCAGATGATATGAAAATGGGCAATTGAGGATGAGTGTCCCCGTGTCTTAGGTGTCCAACAAGATACGACGCAATAGTGAAGAATCACAAAAACATCCAGTACGCATCTTGGGCTTTCGACGTCGACACCAACAATCTCTACATGCGCGTCATCAATGCCTTAGGTTCATAGCCAGCGGGACTGCTCACCGGGAGCGTAACCAGATCATATACATTGTCATCATCAGAGTAGAGCTCGTGTTTAGCATTAATGCCGTGCAGTGCAGAGATTCGTTGTCAATTTGTCACTGAGGACAACAGCAGAGCTGCGTGGTTACTAGACATTTGGAGAGCAACTCACAACACCAAGAGAAACGCAAGGAAGGCTGTGCTGACCGCACCCCGCTGCACATGAACCTTCAGGGGAGCTGTAGAAAAACATGTTCGCGTCGTCAGAGTAGATCATGCCAGGACCTTCATTCAGACTTGATGAATGCGGGTGAGAGTGTGTCCAAAACCAACGGCATCATCCATGGAGCAGCAGAGAGACCAACTGTCGATATTTGAGATTCCAGAGTTCGAATGCCATGATAGGTGATATTTTGAACAAGGTGAGAACCATTGCATGCTTCTCCTGCCTCTGCAGCTCCCAAGGAGTTGACTCTGTGGTAATAAATACAAAATAAAACGACAACAAGAAGAACACGAAGATCAACAGTGCAAGATATACCTCACATAGAGTTACAACCCAAGAAAACCAATAAATATCAATACTTCACGCCCTCCTCAACCTTCCTCTCGTTTCTTCTTCCAGTGCCTGCGCGCGTCTCTTTTTAAATGCATAATATCGCGCCGTTGCTTTAGCGGAAGCTACACAACGCAGAACAACATGCTGATCAGCCATATGCACCCCACCGAATGCAATAAGACGGACCTTTCTTCGGCTCACCCCTTCCTATCCCCATGAACCAAAGCAGAGCTCTCGCAGGCAGCCATACAATCATGACCGCCCACGACAGGGTGACACGGAGCGGTCCGAACGCGAGGATGTTGAGCAGTACGACTAGGAAGCGCAATGGGCCGCTGGTGGTATTGTCCGAGGCGTAAAGAGCGCCTCTTGTTGATTCGATCGTCAGAAAGACGGGGAGTAGGAAAAAGGCGTAAACTACGCGTGTTGTGAGGTGCGATTGAGGGGAAAGTTGAGATCACGTACGAGCGTCGCGCGAGGTCATGTTGTCACAAATAATTTGATATATGGAAGTTCTTCTCCGTGTCGGGTCGAGTTAGAATTACAGGGTATAGACACAAGGCTCGACTGGACACCGCAATAGATATTGAGAGGGAGATGAACTTGACAGCTATATTTACAAATTACAACTTGGTTGATTTTCAACCGTGGTGAAAAGGTCCCACAACAGCTGTCAAAATTTTTGGCACTTCCATCATCATTGACACACCGTATCAGATATGTAAGAAGACCTCAACAACTTGCCAAGAGTGAAACATCTTACATAGGTCAACTCACCGACAGTGGCACTTCAACTTAAACTACCATGAATTTCACGCCCACTCCGCCAATTCGCCCTCTCCCCATCGTAAGATCCTAATACCGACAGCAACGACAACCTCTATCAATGACCCTGAGTCTAAGGCCTAGATGCACGACCTCTCATAACACTGCCCAATGCCGCCAACCATTGCACATCCAAAGAGAATGTGGCCTGGCTTCAATACGAACAGATGGTATGTAAATTCTGAATTGATTTGCTATCTTACAAATTACTTTATAGACCCCGATGGTTGGATGGAGTGGTGCAGACCTATAAGGAGGCCAAACAGGTGAATTTACTAGCTTGAACCGTTCATCATGCAGTGACCTTGCCAGATCCTATCTGACATTCAAATTTGTGCCTGGTGGAACTACTGGTGTCTATTCACAGGTCATCTCAAGTCTTGGGAATATAAATAGGTATCTTTGCATCTTTATTATGCGTGCTGATGTTCAATTTCTTGACCCTTCCTCAATTCAACGACGCACTCAGCAGCGGATATCTATTAGCGGAACAGTGTTATGGCACACCAGCTCTCTTATCACCCTTCATGCATCATGTCGGCGTGACGGTTTGCTCGTACAAAAAAAGTCTTCCTTTTATTTTCTACTCAGAGGCAGGCAGAAACGATATCCGGATGGTGAATCTATGACTTTTAGAAACAGCTAGGTAGTTCCGTATGGAGGGCATTGCAGCACGCCAGGGATAGAGGAGATTGAGTCCCGTTGTTCGTGCGTTCGCGGGTCATCGGGGAGGAATAATAAGAGACGTGACGTAACGAAAGAGTCAGAGCATTGAATAAAGATGGTTCTCGTAGTCCATGCGACAAGTGCCACATTTATCCCCTTAAAAGCTCGAAAACTTTCAGGCTATGTAATGGTCGGACTACCGAGTACTCGCCATTTTCGTGTGCGTCGATGTTCATGCTTGGAATTGCATGGTGTCTATACATGTAAGTCAGTCTCCCGCGAAGTCTCCAATGCGATTAAACCAGATCTGAACAATTCTCAGTGCCGTGGCTACGACAAGGTGGCCGGTGAAGAGCGTGTAAGCCGGGAGACACTTACCGCGCGAGCATCCTTAGTAACAAAAACCACAGCATCTCCTTAGCTTTTCACTGCTGAGCAAGAAAAGGGCTGGATTTTCTCTCATCGACAACAGCCTGTGAACAAGTTCAACAGCAGATATTGCGCATGTGCGCGATCTTCTAATGAGAGTTCCCATGTTCCCACGGTTGTGATATTAATCATTAGTCGGCCACATAAGTATAAGGAGAGGCGTACCGTGAAATCAGGAACAGACTATCTGACAATACCTCCCCCACCCCCATCATCATCATGAGCGGAAGACTAGCTTCAGGTATGCCCTTCAATGATTTATATAATCCCGCATTGTAATCATGCAATCAGAGTACAATGCCTGGAAGAAGCTCCAACAGACATATGATGCCGAACACAACAGGATCATCTTGAAGGACCTCTTCGCTCAGGACCCCAACCGTTTCGCAAAATTCTCCAAGGAATATGTCGACAAAACTGACAAGAACATGACCTTCTTGCTCGATTACTCTAAAAACCTCATCACCCAGCCGATCTTAGATACTCTCCTATCTCTTGCTCGTGAGGCTGAGCTTGAGACCTATCGCGACAAAATGTTCGCAGGCGAACATATCAATACATCAGAAGATCGCTCTGTCCTCCATGTTGCCCTCCGCAACTTTGATGATTTTAAGATCCAGGAGGCGGGTGTTGATGAGGTTGGTGGTGTGCTTGCGCACATCAAGGAGTTCTCCGAAGCAATCCGGAGCGGCTCGTGGAAGGGCTACACGGGAAAGACGATCAACACGATCGTCAACATTGGTATTGGTGGATCTGATCTCGGACCAGTCATGGTTACCGAGGCACTCAAGCATTACGCGAAACGAGACCTGACTGCCCTCTTCGTCTCTAACATTGACGGAACCCACCTCGCTGAGACTCTCAGACTCTGCGACCCCGAGCGCACCCTCTTCATCATCGCTTCGAAAACTTTCACCACCCAAGAGACCATCACAAATGCCGAATCCGCTCGCGACTGGTTTTTGGCTGCAGCCAAGGACAAGGCCCACGTCGCAAAGCATTTCGTCGCACTCAGCACGAACACAACGGCTGTCACCGCATTTGGCATTGATCAAGCAAATATGTTCGCATTCTGGGACTGGGTTGGTGGGCGCTACAGTTTGTGGAGCGCCATCGGCTTGTCCATCGCCATTTACATCGGCTATGACAACTTCGAGCAACTCCTTCAGGGTGCTCATGGTATGGACAAGCATTTCAAGGAGACTCCTCTCGAGAACAACCTGCCCGTGCTTATGGCCGTTATTGGCGTCTGGTACAACGACTTCTACGGTGCCCAGACTCATGCTCTCCTACCGTACGACCAGTACCTCCACAAATTCGCAGACTACTTCCAGCAGGGAGATATGGAATCCAATGGAAAGTTCGTCACCAAGGGTGGTCAACGTGTTGACTACCAGACAGGGGTAAGTGTAATAGACGCACTTGGGCCGCAGGAACTGACATGAACTCTTGCGCAGCCAATCATCTGGGGTGCTGCGGGCACTAACGGACAACATTCGTTCTACCAACTCGTGCATCAAGGCACGAAACTCATCCCCGCAGATTTCATCGCACCAGCTACGAGTCACAACCCCATCGCGCACTCGAAGCATCACCGCATTCTGCTCTCCAACTTCTTCGCCCAGCCCGAGGCACTTGCCTTTGGTAAGACTGAGTCGGAGGTCCGCAAGGAACTCGGCAGCGGTGCAAGCGAGGCGCTCGTGAAGAGTAAGGTGTTCGAGGGGAATAGGCCGAGTAACAGCATTATGTTCCCGCTGATGACCCCAAGAACCCTCGGCGCGCTCCTCGCGCTGTACGAGCACAAGATCTTCACCCAGGGTATCATCTGGGGCATTAACTCTTTCGGTATGATTTGCGGCCCGTCAGGGTTTCTCATTCACTGAATTTTCTGTGTAGACCAAATGGGCGTCGAGCTTGGGAAAGTGCTTGCAAAGA
>PVYE01006039.1:13276-30210 GCA_002995055.1 Rhizopogon rudus
CGTGATTGGTCACGACAGTTCGGTGAGTGTATCTTTTCACCACACTGCCGAATTTTTGCTCAAGAAAGTGACGTGGTGTAGACTGCTGGTCTTATTCACTACTACCAAAAGCACCGAAAAGAATGAATCGTGGTGCCAAAGTTGTAAGCGTTTGGAAGAGAATCGGGTATTCTTGACTATAGTATTAGTAGAACAATATTGTAATTTTACTCGAATCTTGAATATTTTGGAAGGAGTGATCTGAACGCCGTCAACTAATTTTACTGGAGCATGTGGGTTAGACGCGAAAACCTTGGGATACAACTCGATGCTAATGCCGAATATTAAATGCTATGGAATACATATATATTGCTTGGAGGCAATGTCTACACAGAGGTGTTACAAGATCATAGTAGAAGTTCAAATTACATTTCAAGCAAAAACGTAGTCCGCTATGTCATGCAAATACCATACTTATGCCGAGGCATGGTGAGTACCGTCGATTTTCATGGCCTCTTTCGGAGGGCCATCCGGGAACGGGTTAGCCTCTGGGCTTTCCCCTTCCTCTTGGATCTGATCCTCGGATACTTCCTTGAATCCCGTACTGACCCAGTGCGTCGAGACTATTGGGAGACTGGGAATCGATGACCATAGCGAGATCACCGACGAAGGATGGTGGTGCTAGACGGACCCCGAGCATCGCAACCACCTGTTCACCACTGGGAGGATCAGCCCTCGAAGGACGATGCTGGGAGATTTCACGAGGAAGACTATCATGCATTCTGCGGAGGGCGTCGATCATCTCACCAGAGCCTCTTCAGCGACTTAGACGGACCCGTTTCACTAGCAAGGATAGTTTTTACATTGCGTGCATTTTCAGGCGGCATGGGATGTTTCATACATAAAATATGAGCACGCCATACTGCTCCGAGTCGATCCTCCTGCCATTTCCTTCTTCCACACTCGTAGTACCGATAATCATCCTCTGCCGACGAAAGGAGCACCAGTTGCCCTATGTAGCAGGTCAATATCTAGAACCCACGCAAAAGGTCATACGCTTACATGATATTCATGTTCAACACAGTGACAGAGGTAGGTAGATTCGCGATGTGCGCGATCGCATCTGCAACATGTACCGGATCGAAAGTCGGTTCTACCACTCTACGACCATCAGGCTGTAACGCTCCCAAAGTATGTCCCACAGCCATCGTTGTGTGTGCATTTCCTGGTAAATTCACCGTCCCATCAGCCTCCCCTGACATTGTAAACGTGCACACCTATGTCAATTTGTGTCACAGCGATATCATACTTTCGTCCCTCAATGGCACTAGTCTTCGTTAAACCGTGAACTGCGTGTTTGGAGGCCGCGTATGCAACGGAATGAGGCCTGGGCACATGGGCAGCCAGTGAGCCGTTGTTGATGATCCTTCCTGCACAAAGACATTTCAGATCAATGCACTGCGCTCTTAGGGTCTGAGTCACAATGCTCACGAACCTCCTGTTGGGGTTTGTTGCTTGAAGATCTTGAAAGCTTCGCGAGTGCAAAGAAACGCAGCAATAAGGTTGACGTTGATCACGGACGTGAACATCTCGAGCGGCATATCCTCGATTGGGTTCGCCTTGTCAGATATACCCGCATTCTTCATTGCATTGTCAATTCCAGTGAGCGACAAACCTCAGACGAACCAGAACACTCACATTGAACAACAAGTCCAGTCTACCGTATTTCTTCACGGTCTCCTCAAACAAGCCCTTCACGAAGGCTTCATCTGTGACGTCACCCGGGATGATGATGCATGCATCGGAATTTGAGCAGAGGGATTTTGTCTCCTCGAGCTCACTCAGCCTTCGAGCAGTCAGTGCCAAGCTCCAACCCTCGGAGGAGAGTTTGATAGCTGTATGACGCCCCATACCTGAAGTTGGGTCACGGACATAAGTTTACCGTGACGAACGAGTGTGATCAATGCTCACCAGAGGATGCCCCTGTAATAACTGCAACTTTTAATGATGCCATTGAGAGTGTCGGTGTCGGGAGTGTGGAAGTCTAGTCTGGTTGTTTGTTCCTCTCGAATAATAATATAAGGTAGTCGTTTCGATCCAAAAGATTCAGTCCCTGGTCAATTCTACCGACTCGAGTCACTCGACTCGACCGACCTCTTGGAAACATCGCCAGGCACCATCGTTAACTTCGGGCCGCATGCCCGCTAAAATATGTTTCAATTTATGCGATCGCGGGGGAACTGTCGTCATATGACCACATTCGTCACATGATCGAACATGCGTATCGCGTCATACAATTCAACCGCATTCTCTTCGTCAACTAAAATCTTTCACTCATTTCGGAACCTGTTGACTTGTTGGAGGAACGTCTCCTTTCCAATCATCGGAAAGGTTCAGTCCTGAACCGAATGTCCGGGGTTGCGTTGAGTGTTCTCTCATTTTTCCGCCGAATCGGACGGAACTGAACACTAAAAGGCAAAGAGTTTTGGGACATCGCTTCGGATAAGTTTGTCATCACATTGTGATCGATTCGCCCTGTCCCTGGGCATGTCATCTGCAGCAAAGCATTCCTAGCGCTTATGTACATTGTACGATTGTTACAGCGTCGCAGTCCCATGTTGCGTAAAGTTGTTGGCCCCGGCGATGTCATCGAAATCCTAGCAGTTGACGAAGTAAATTAATTTCATAGCACATCATGATGTAAATGGACGACTTTCAAAATTTTAAGCAGCGTGCGGGTGGGATCGGAGAAGAGGTACCATGCCTAGTTGATAGTTTTACTGAATGCGGGGTCGAGGTTGTGCCGATTTATTCATTACCTCTCGCGACGAAAGTGCTCAGCGCTGACAGCGTTATTACTCACCGTTCACATCTGTCTTACGAATGAAATTACAGAGGTGAGATAACTGTGGAGGCAGTAGTCTCTGACTAATGCGAATCTCCCAATCCCGCGAAAACATCTCAAGGTATGCATCCTTCTTGGACAGGATTGGTGAGTCCGATTTAACTTTTCTTGTGATTGGTCGTGGATCCTCACTACCTTGTAGCGTTCTTGGGACCAGGAGCCTGCACAATTGCGCAGCCGTGTCAACAAAAACTAGGCGGACAGCCTGGTTGGGAAAAGCTGTCGGGCCGGATACTGGAAAGTATCGACTCTACCGAGGCACCTGGGTATGTTCCAGCGGTTGTGTGAGAGAGTCGACGAGAAATCGGTTTGAGGAACAACTGCAGGGAGCTTAAGCTTGGCGCATAGCTTTGACGATTATATACGACAATTCATCCGAGTCTATGAAATACTCACCACTACATATATTTTATCCCAGGTCGAAGATGTGGCTCTTGATTCTCGTACTTAGTAGCAGTAGTAGTAGTGGCTGAACGAAATTCAATCCCGTTGAGTGAGAATGAGCAGTCTGTTTGTCAACTGGGGAGCAAGCTTCTGCTATAAAAAATTGCAGCCTCCTGTACAGTTGATGCGGTATTTGAGCCTACTGTACAGATCATCCAGTAATAACCGAGTGACTCCACCCGTTTTGGTTGGTTTTCTTCGTTAGCCTTCAATGCTTTCTTTGTGGGAGGTTTCTGCTTGTTGTCAGGCCATATACAGTGACGTCGCGACTCTCCTGGGGCGGGAGGAGTATCACGCGACGCGGGGTGCGACGACTGCCGCAGGTATATAACTCACTGAAAAATGTAGCGCAGTTTAGTACATGGTGGACCATGGGCAGGTTTCGGAATCGGGGACTGTGCACCCGGTGCCGTTACGATATAGTATACACGAGCATGACTCAATCATTAAGTCCAAGTTGCAGCCCATGCGTTAGTTCTCATAGACTCATACAGTCCATAATGTCGACCAGCTAGCGGGCCTGATATGAGAAGTTAGCCCAGACCAATTCGCACGAGGCTGTAGTCAATTTATGAGCGCCAGCACAAATATCTCACCTTTCGCACCCTTACTAGGCTAATTCAGCTCATAGGCCGGACGCCATCCCAAGGGCTGACTAGTGGTTGCAAGGGCGACTGCCAGATCTGAGAGCCTAATGCTATTCCTGTGACTAAATTCGGGTTACCATTCTTCAAACGTGAAAGACACGTTCGTCGCCCTTAGCAAGTGTTATCGGCTCCCTAGAAATCGCCACCGAGAGACACGGTTGTGGAAAATCGACACCGGGCCATCCCACAAAGCTGAGCAGCACCCACAAGAGCAATGAGAATCGTGCAAAATTGCAGTTGTTTTATGCGAAAGTTGCCCCAAAAAAGCAAGTGAGTCGGTTGAGTCGTTGAAAAGGGAAGGAGGCACCCACGCATGGAATGGCCGATGATATTTTGGATGGTATGATCTCACCCGGTGGCGGAGCACATATATCACTCATCAATTGTGCACAGCTAACAGTAACTCTCTCTAAGACCACCATGACTACCTCTCTTGAC
This sequence comes from Rhizopogon rudus, assembly GCA_002995055.1. Taxonomy (NCBI): domain Eukaryota; kingdom Fungi; phylum Basidiomycota; class Agaricomycetes; order Boletales; family Rhizopogonaceae; genus Rhizopogon; species Rhizopogon rudus. The sequence continues at coordinate 17,690 of PVYE01006039.1, forward strand.
CTTCTCAAACAGACCGGAACTGTCGTCGTGTCCGACTCCGGTGACTTCGAATGTACGTTCGTCGTCGTGCATCGCGTTGACTATCACTGATTAATCTTATCAGCAATCGATGTTTACAAGCCACAGGTAAATCGCCTCCATGAACCAGTATGATATTGTTATCTATGACTAACAAACGCATCGCTAGGATGCTACTACCAACCCATCCTTGATCTTGGCTGCTGCCAACAAGCCAGGGTACTCCCGTCTCATGGATGCTGCCATCAAGTTCGGCAAGAGCAAGGGCGGTGACCTCGAGCACCAAACTAACGCTGCTATGGACCGTCTGGTCTGTCTTTGCCATACTTGTGCAGATGGTGCTTTAACTGATAGTTTCTTATGATCAGCTTGTTGAGTTCGGCAAGGAGATTCTTGCCATTATCCCTGGGCGTGTATCGACGGAAGTCGATGCTCGTCTCTCCTTCGACAAGGAGGCCACCAAGGCCAAGGCAAGTTTTGTTTCGACACACTTTAACTGGCTCCTTATGTTTTGATTTATAGGCTAAGGAGCTCATTGCCCTCTACGAGTCCGTTGGTATCAAGAAGGAGCGTATTCTCATCAAAATCGCATCGACATGGGAGGGCATCCAGGCCGCTCGTGAACTCGAACGGGACGATAACATCCACTGTAATCTGACCCTTCTTTTCGGTTTCGGCCAAGCTGTCGCTTGTGCTGAGGCAGGTGTCACCCTCATTTCGCCTTTCGTCGGCCGTGTATGTCGCCATCATTATCTAACCGTGTTTCACTGCTAATATATATATATTTGGAATTCAGATCCTCGACTGGTACAAGAAGTCGACGGGTAAGAACTACGTTGGTGATGAGGACCCTGGTGTCCAGTCCGTGAAGAAGATCTTCAACTACTACAAGCAACATGGCTACAACACCATCGTCATGGGTGCTTCCTTCCGCAACGTGCGTACTCAATCCATTCACACATCATCATATGAGAGACTTAAACTTAAATATATTCCAGATTGGCGAGATCAAGGCCCTCGCTGGTGTAGACTTCCTCACCATCGCCCCAGCACTGCTCGAGGAACTGAAGAACTCGACGGAGCCCGTGCCAAAGAAGCTCGACGCGCGTGCTGGTACGTACCTTGTCATTTCCATTTAAGAAAAAGCTGACCGTTTTGTCAGCTGCACAAGCCGAGCCCATGGCCAAGGTCACCTTCGTCGACAACGAGCCTGAGTTCCGCTGGACCCTCCTCCAAGACCAAATGGCGTTCGACAAGCTGCACGAGGGTATTAAGAAGTTTGCTGAGGACGGCGAGACTCTTAAAGACCTCCTCCGCAAGAGGCTGAGTGCTTAAATGATTTGTGATTGATAATAGGGCAACGAGCAGTTGTGTACTCTAAAATTCCAGGAATGTGGTTATCATATATAGTATACACAAAAGTGTCACATTGTATTTTCAATAGATGTGTGACTGTTAAAGTTTATGAAGCCTGGACGGCCTCGAAATTCCGCTGGCTCAAATGCCCGTGCTACACTGTATGTACAACTTGGTTGATTTCAATCGTGGTTCAAGCTCAAGTTCAACGTTGAGAATAGAAGTTCGAAAGCGCCCACAGAATTTTTGGCACTTCTACTTATCATCATTGATACATTAACACATGTTCGCGACAACTTTATTTTCATATCTGTGCATCTATGCCATGAATACCCTCAAGCTTCGAGGATGGGCAAATATGAATTAAGCTCAACGTTGAGAATAGAAGTTCGAAAGCGCCCACAAAATTTTTGGCACTTCTACTTATCATCACTGATACATTAACACAGTTCGCTACAACTTTATTTTCATATCTGTACATCTATGCCATGAATATTCTCAAGCTTCGAGGATGGGCAAACATGAATTAATAGTAAGGTTCGCTCGAGTTCATTCAAGACCTTTCGCGGAAGTACATGAGGCGACGTAAATCTTCAACCCTTGTTCTAATTTATATACACATTTAATGATGCTTCGTTCACAGACGGTCTGTACATAATGTTCGTCAGAATTCAACGAACGACGACGAAGGTCGATCCGATACTTACCGACGTTACCGAGGTCACTGCAAGCCTCCTTGACCCGCTCCGCGAGCGTCTTCTCACCCTCACGAACCCAGACACGGGGGTCATAGTACTACAATGGAGTATAAATGGCAATCTCAGAGAAGATAACATAGCGACGCACCTTCTTGTTAGGCTTATCTGCACCTTCGGGGTTGCCAACTTGAGTGATCAAGTAATCTTTTTTCTTCAAAACGAAGTCCTGGTAGATAGCGGTTAGTCCTTGCGCCATCTCAATGACATGAGGACGATCGTACCCTGATACCACTGAGATAGGCAAACTGAGTGTCTGAGAGTTACTTGCGTTAGCGACTGAATTGACTGCAAATATTAAGACGCTCACCAGTGTCGACGTTCATCTTGACGACGCCATGACCAACTGCAGTCTTAATCTCCTCCTTGGTTGATCCGGAACCGCCGTGGAAGACCAGGTAGAGAGGCTTTTCCGCGCCACCGACTTTTTTGCTGGTGTAAGCTTGGTGCTTGCCAAGCAACCCAGGCTCCAGTCGGACATTTCCGGGCTTGTAGACCCCATGGACGTTACCGAATGCAGCGGCAATGCTGAAGTTGGGGCTGATTGCACTCAAGGCAGTGTAAACATCGTAGATGTCCTCGGGTTGGGTGTATAAGGACGCGTTGTCGACACCAGTGTTGTCAACACCGTCCTCCTCACCACCGGTGATACCGATTTCCATCTCTAGCCAGATACCAAGAGGTGCCATCCGCTTGAAGTACTTGACGCAAGTGGCGATGTTCTCTTCTTTCGACTCCTCAGAGAGGTCAAGCATGTGGGAAGAGAAAAGGGGCTCTTGGTGCTCCTTGTAGTAAGCCTCGTTGGCAGCAAGCATGCCATCGAACCATGGGAGGAGCTTGTGGGCACAGTGGTCGCTGTGAAGAACAACGGGTCTAGATTTTCACTGCATTGAGAAAATCCTTACGAAGCCAGGGGAAGATGGGACTCACACGCCGTATGCCTTCGCAACTGTGCGAATGTGGTGTGCGGCAGCAATAGCCCCTAGGATGGAAGCTTGTTGTTTGTCGTTTGCAAGACCCTTGCCGGCGAAGTAGGCACTTCCGCCCTGAGAGACCTGGAGGATAATCGGAGCCTTGATGTCCCTGGGAGCTAGAGGTCAGGATATCATGGGTATCTAAGACTCTGACACTAACCTTGCGGCTTCCAGAACGGCGTTAGCGGTGGATGACGAAGTGACATTCTGATTCGGAGTTAAGGAAACCAACGAGGCGGCGATTTATTATTCACTCACGATGGCCTGGTCAAAAGAACAATGTCTCAACAAGATTTATAGTCAGTAAGAAAAGCACTCACGGGGATAGCAAACTATTAAAGTTGAAGAACAAGGGTTCATTATCAACTGACGGGAGATACCTGGAGAATACTGTACCTTCTTTTCTTTGGCGTAGTCGAACAACTTGCGAACGTTGTCTCCTGTTAGGACGCCAGCCTGAGTGATTGTCAGTGGGATCAGCACTTCCGATGATGAACTTGCACTGACGGGAACGATATCGAGGACACCCATGATGTGTTTTGAAAGAAGGCGATGGTGGTGGATGTGGAACAAGATATTTGGAGCGAAGAGGTACCTTATAAGCACCCGAAACGATGTGTGCGGAGGAAGTTTGGGACTAAGCAATCGATTATCAAGAAAGTCACTGAGAGCAATCAAAGGCTATATCCGGCATATTCTACCACTTACGTAATGATAACCGGACGAATCTTGGAATAAGTATCGTATCATATAAGTAACTGGATTCTACTGGATATCTACAACGGACGTTTTGGAAGCACACTCATCCCGGGCCCGGGTTGATTCTTCCTGGGAGCCTCTATCCAGTGGAATGGGAAAGTGTTATGCAATATCCCTTGAACCCGCTCCCAGGCAGTACCACCGCCTTGGCCATCGTCCCATCATCCCTACTACCGGCTTCACACCAATACATCTCAGGTTAGTCTCATACCCGCCTTCGGCCGAACTTAAGTTAGTACAAAGTGCAAGCCTAGATGCCTATCTCCTCAGATTCGCATGCAATTTACCAGTGAAGCTTTCGTGGTGATTGATATTCTAGTAGTGTATTGACATACGTGCTTCGAGTTGATCCAATTCGCTTTTGGTTGCGATGGCAGCATCTTGCTATGGGGTGAATCCGTCTCTTCACCTCGAGCATGAGACTTCGATGGTTATTGGCTTGCTTTCAGCACATGGATTCAAAGTTTGACCAAGTTCCTTGTGTAATTTAAGCGACACCATTTATTAATCCGCTATACTGTAGCACAGATAGTCATGATACCCCCGCCGCGACAGTATAAAATACGCATTAGTTTGGAGGAAACAACAGTGTACTGATATTCTGTGCTTTAGCATACGAATTTTCCGCTCCAATTTGGGCTGGGGATAACGAGTCGAATATTGGGCAAAGATCATCCCATGCATCTGTGTATACCATCAGTTCAATCGGAAGTTAAGATAGACGTTGAGCAGTTACTGGGTATGCTTTTCAAATGCTGCCGAGTCTCTGATGGACTTTCGGCCAAAACTACAGCAAAACCACTGGTAACATACGTCAGATTACATCAGACTTTTAGAGCGGTCGAAATGACACTCACGCCTCAAGATGCCAGTCGATATGGCTGGCAAAACGATAAGATCAGTGATTGTGTTAGATCCCTAAACGCCACGCTCACCAATGCAATAACCATGGTCCAGAGTTATCCGTGACCCATCTAATCACCATCTGTTGATTTTGAAGCCCACTGGATACTACATCCCTGCGCACGGGGTTGAGGTAGTTGAAGGAGCTGATACCAGCACTCTGCACGACGTCAAAGCTGTGCTACATGATGGTGAGCAACGTAGGTGAAGTCTTATCCAGAAATGCTTACACCGTGGATATGGATCGGATGCTAAGGGGAGAAGATATGAGATGATGTATATAGCACAGTGTTCGAAAGTGTATGAAACTTACAGGACCACCGAGGCCACTAGTTGTCAATGTCAGTTCAACAACCTTGTTAGCCTCTAGAACGTAAACATTTCCGTCTGGAAGGAGATCAGTTGCCTCTTGTGCGCCGCTGAGGATCTGGAGTAGAACTGGGACTGTAGGAGGCTTGTATGAAACATTGTTGATAGAGTATATTCCAAGGGTGTTGTTGACTATCATCTTCAAGTTGATATCCGCCTTTCCATACCCTGGGATGCCAGGTGCACCGGGGTTGATGAGCGCGTGTAAGTTAGTCTCGAGGAGCGGCATGGTGCTGTTCGTCTGGTTCGTAGTCGGCTCTGCGACGGGCGCACCGCTGTACCGTAAGACAGCTGCATTCAGGCCGCCGTTGAAGCTCGAACCTGTGATGCTTGGGAGTGCTCGTATCCAATAGTTGTCGACTGGCTGATTCGCATTGAGCACGACAGAGTATCGCTGCCCAGCGAATATCTGGAGCGAGTCCACAAGGAGGGGTTCTGTCAGCTGACCGTCCGCTTCAATGACCATCAGGTTGTGGTTATCGATGGAGAACAGAAAATTGGGATCGCAGGACATTGCTACAAGACGTAGACGATAACGTTTACCGTACTCGATGTTGACCACTGCGAGCTCGGTCTTGGGCCCCCCTTGATATCGACCCAGGCCGTTGATGAGTGTTGAATTACCATTAACACCAATGATATGATTCAAAACAGGGGCAACCACGTGATACCTGTTATTAATTAGTGAGGCGCGCACAAGCCGTAAATAGTTCTGAGATGTACCAGTCGGCGAGGGTGATGACGGTGGTATCTGTAGTGCATTAAGTGGAAGTATTCATGATCATGATATGATCATCGTACCATCGTCAACGTCGTATAGGTAGGATAGAGGGTCGTGGGGGTCGTATATAATCAAAGCGCCGCGCAGGCCATCGCTAAACGGTTTTAGGTCACATATGGCAAAGTTAAGGGACGTCACATCAACGCACCACTGTTGTGTCGAGTAGTGGCTATGGTACCAGTAGGTTCCCGCCTGGTTATGAGCTTCAAATGTGTGCAGAAACGAGTCATTTTGTGCAATTGGGCATTGAGAAACGAAAGCGACGCCATCCGCATAGTTAGTCCCGTTCTGAACGATTCCATGCCAGTGCTAAATAGCGCGGGGTGAGCCTGACGTATGTGAACGCTGAACGTGTGCACACACCACACTGGTGCTTTTGAACATTGAATCGTCACTGAGTTTGTTCACCACATTAATAGCAAATATGTCTCCCTGTGACTACTGTCAGTTCATGGAGTTGGCTCAAATAGGCAAAAGCGCACCTTTTGGGCTGTAATAATCGGACCAGGAAATGTTCCTCCAGCGAGAGTTGCACTAACAATGATTAGGATACAAATAATGCAAAAGATACAAACTTACGAGCGCGTGAACCCATCGGGAGCTATGACTTCATTAGCTATTATTAGGTTGGATTTGGGGCCTAGTGTATTCGAACGAGTATTGAGTGGAGAAGAACGAGATCGCGAGATGATGGATGCTGCATGTGCTAGGTGAAGCGACATAAATAAAAGTACACCAAGGAAAAGCATGATGATATTCAGTACAGTGCGAGGACAAAGACGGTAAAGTTGGACGGTCATACTCACTCACTGTGGTTACTCTTATACAGAGGTAAAACCAGGTGCCTACTCTTTAATCCCAACGTCCTCCATAAAAGACAGCCTCGACCGTAAAATAGTGTGGTTTAATGTCGATTCCTAGCCGATACTAAGTCCGCACCATGCGGCTAAGGGGATCATATGGTGCATAAGTGTATTCTTCCAAGTTAAGCTTGGCTGCAACGACAGGGGAATAACGTAAAGCCTGAATGTACGGAAGCCAACCAATGAGATTCTCCACTTCAAGCCGGACTGAAAGTTTTAGAGTCTGGGCTTACCTGTGGTCGTCGATCGAATGCTACGTTGACATCTCAATTGAACGGTTCACCGATTTTAATCGGTCGTCGAGTCATCGGAATAGTACTACTACATGTCACCAGGTCGGCTTGATTGCAAAGGCTGCTCGAAGCTACCGTGATGTAGTAACCAAAACGTCCCCCTGAGGAGGTTCCTGAGGAGACAAGTTGAAACGTACTTTGAAATTCAAATTAGTCTCTTTTGGTTAAGCTCCCTCGGATGTGATCCCGCGTGTTTTAGTCGGCTAGTGAAGGGCATCGAGTTGTGACATCAACTTGTATCCGCCGACGCCACCGCCCCCGTGGCAGAGCACTGACTGCAGTCCGTAAGAGTCAAGACAAGATATATTTAACATACATACATTTGCCCACACGAAGTAATCAGTGTCCCAGACATTTATAGAGGGTGGTCGTTCCTAAGTGCTCAGGCTAGTGAACAGTGGCACCTAGTGGCACTGATTGAGCAGTGAGCGCTAGTGAGCACAGCAAAACGTCCACGTCACGCCTTTGTCTAAATATAGATTTTGCAAGATTTTACAAAAAAAAAGACCCCCGGATCGATGAGAGCGGGGTAAGGTATACACCTGCTACATGTCAAGCGTTGGTTTTGACACTCGTCACTTCCGGTGACATATGCATGATCCCAGCTGTAATCGAATCAAAACGGCCGAATACACGCATGGGTGCTGCACAATTGATAGAACATTATTGATAGACGTGCAAATTTGAATTCAAATTATCCATTTTGGTGATTTGCTACCGCTCCGGTTCCATGGGCCCAGAGCTTGAAATTACATGCTGGGTAAGGCAGCTGGGGTTGATGGCGAGCCACACGCATGAAATGACTGGATGATTAAGTTCATGGTACCTATTACAGTAGATATGCTCATAATGCATAATGCATAATAAAAAATAAGAAATGATAGAGACATATTTGCCCATGTACCACCACTATGCATTATGAGCAGAGCCTGATGCACAACAAATCTACCATGATGCATGATTTTATAAGTCCAAAGTCAGTTTGTTATCGATTTTTATTGTTATTTTTTCCTTTTGCATTATGAGCATATCTACTGTACCATAAAAATAATACCTAAAGGACCTGAAAATGAGAAGAAAAGAATAATTAAGACATGTGCTACTATATCAAGGATTGGGGAATGGTGGAACGAGAATAGGTGAAATATTTTTTGCTTGTGCAACAGCTTCGAGAGCACCACCACCCAACTGAGAGGGAGTTAGAGAGTCAAATATCGGACATAGTTGATCCCAATCAGCTGTAAAATAGCTCAGACAGGAAAGTAAAAAGGAAATTAAACTAAGCTTACCTGGCACGGGATTCAGGTGTGCGAGGGTATCCGAGGGACTTTCGGCCATCACGACAGCAAAACCGCTGAATGGATGATTAGCTATTTCTTTTCGTAACGACTCAGAAACGTACGCATCGAGATGCCAGTCGATGTGGCTTGATCTTGAGTTAATACCTTGCTCGATATTCGATAAAAATGACGTCATACCAATGTAAGAACCAGGGGCCAGAATTGTCTGTTATCCATCGTATCACCACTTGTTCACCAATGCCACCAGCGTTTACCACATCACGACGAACAGGGTTGACATAATTGAAGGTACTGTTGCCCGCGCTTTGTACGACATCGAAGGCATGCTGTTGTGAACGTGTTCAGCACCAGCCACATACGTCATGAAAGACTTACCCCATGAAGGTGTATAGGATGCTAGTGCAATGTACATCAGCCTATATACAAGTATCAAAGGTACGGAAATGACGTACGGGTCCACCTAAGCCGCCTGTTGTCATTGTCAACTCGACCACTTTGTTAGCCTCTAGAACAATGACACTCCCATTTGGAAGTAGCTGAGACGGCTCTTGAGCTCCACTAAGAATTTGAAGTAGAACAGGAACTGTAGGAGGTTTCCATGAGACGCCATTCACATAAAATGTTCCGTTGGGATTAGTGACATTAAGGTTGAGGTTGATGTCTGCATTCCCATATCCTGGAATACCAGGAGCACCGGGATTGATCAGAGTATGCAAATTCCACTCTTTGAATGGGATCTTGGCGAGTGTATAGTTTGTGCTGGGGTCCACCTTTTGGGCGCCCTCGTAACGCAGGATAGCAGAGTTCATCCCTCCATCGAAGCTCGTACCCGTTATATTCGGAAGTGATCGTATCCAGTAGTTATCCACCGGCTTGTCAGCTGCCAAAACTACAGAGTAGCGCTGTCCGGGAAAAATTCGGAGTTTATCTACTTCCAAAGGTTCGGTCAGCACTCCATCTGCTTCGATGACGGTGAGGTTATGGCCATCGATGGAGAACAGGAAGTTGGGGTCGCAACTCATTGCAATTAGGCGCATACGGTATCGTTTTCCCTGCTCGACATTGACAACTGCCAGATCAGACTGGACTCCGGGAGCATATCGACCGTGTCCATTGATGAGCGAAGAGTTAGCTGCAATGCCTATGAGGTGGCGCAAGACGGGGGCAACAGTGTGATACCTAATGACACTATATTAATAGAGCAGAGGAACGATGCGACTAAAACCCACCAGTCGGCAAGTGTGATTACAGTAGTTGCTAGGGACACACAGAATGGGTCAAGGTATGTGGTAGAAATAAATGGCCCACTCACCATCATCAACGTCGTACATATATGCAAAAGGGTCATTAGGATCATAGATCACCAAGGGTCCCCTCAGACCATCGCACTGTTTTATAGGTCAATCATCTAGTGCATTCGAGAGACTCAGGCGATACTTTCCTGCTGGACGGAATAGTGACTATGATACCAGTAAGTTCCCGCCTGATTCGGGGTGGAGAAAGTGTGCACAAAGGAGTGGTTTTGCGCAATGGGGCATTGTGAGACGAAGGACGTCCCGTCAGCATAGTTCGTCCCGTTCTGGTAGATACCATGCCAGTGCTGTGGTAAAACAGGTTAGTTAACAACAATGCGAGTGATTGATGATGCTTACGACACTTGTACTCTTGAACATCGAGTCGTCTGTAAGCTCGTTGACTACCTCGATAGCAAAGTTGTCCCCCTATCGTGAAATGTAAATGGCTGGATTCGGAGGTTCACGGAAACTCACCTTTTGTGCTGTAATCAAGGGGCCGGGGAATGTGCCATCGACAAGTGTTGCTCTGCTCAAGGTCAGCAATTAAGATGTGAACTTCAATGCGCGGGCGATAGACTCACGAGCGTTCGAAGCCATCGGGAGAAATGACCTTGTTACCGATGGTTATTTGAGTTTTTGGACCAAGAACACCGGGCTGAGGTAATGGGTAGGATTGTGAACGAGATGCTATAGATGCAGCATTAATGGATGCAATAACAGAAGCGATGAAAATAGGAAAGAGCATCGTGATCATTAACGATACGTTATAATGCTCCCACCAGGCAGAGCAACGGGGGCTAGTATGAAGGATAGGATGGCGACATGTACCTCTCGTAGTTTTTATCGTCTTGCGGTGAGTGCTTGCTGGTTTGATATTTCAATTTCAAGACCGCTGTGACACTAAGCTATCACAGGCGCATTTCATTCCACCAAGACCAAGCGATGTGCTGTAGCATCTGAATCTCAGCGTACTGCCCTTGTTGATGCCGGCGCGTTGGACATGATGAAAAGGCGAAAACCCATGACTGAGACAGGATTCAGGCGACCATATCGCCATATGGCTTCAAACATTCCATAGCAGTACTAGTGTATGTATGCAAGTGGTTACCGGCAATCTGTTGGCTCATGTATGCCGAGAGAATTGGTCAGAAAAGACTAAAGACACTGTGTAAGGAAGGAGGCACTGACCTGTGACCTGCTCAGTGCTGTGTCTTGTTCAGAGTCATACTATTTGTGGAACACTGTCGGGTCGTTGTCAGGCACGTGTCTAATTATAGTGATCACCTGTGCCCCAGTGTAATCGTTGACAGACTGACAGTTCGTCGTAGAGTGTCTACCCGACCCTGCCGCTTTGCGATATAGAAGGGAAAATAGTTAAGGAACCATCGTCTAGATACCAAAGCAGAGCTTATCATACACGAGCCTTCATTTCCATTCAGCGATAACCGAGAGCCCTCAGCTTTCAATAGAATAGCTTGAGGAACCATCTACTATGTGGCGTTGAAGTGTCAAGCTACCCGCACATCAGCTTGTTAGACCGGAGATACTGAAAAAAATGTTCACTAAAGCTGGCGCGAGGTTGTTCCTACTATAGACCGACAGTTAGCCTCAGATTAGCTTGCAACGCAGACCGTCGTTCTTTCCTTATTAGAGCTTGTATCCAAAAATAAGTAGCAGTGTCGCGGTGAAGTCAGTTCCGAAATCGCAAGGACGACGTCACACGGAACAGTATACCGGCGCATGTCATGGTGGGGGCGCTAAGTCGCTGTAGCGAGATCAGTATCATTATGCAGCCCCTAATGTGGGAATGACTCAACGCAACGTAGCGGCGCGTCCAGGCCTCTTCAAGCATTTAATGAACTCCATATGCAGCCACCCCGTATAGGCATGGCTGTGGGGCCGTTAGTAACAACTGAAGCTAGAAGCCATAGCCCATGCCTCGTTGCCTGCAGCTGAACTGCTCAGCTGGGAAGCCGTAGCAGTGCCAATGAACCGTCGGAACCTTGGCAGGTCGAGATAGTGTGTCAGCAGGCTCAGCATTCTCGTGATGCGGCTATTGTAGCGCGCGTACTAGTGATATGGCAAGATGTGGCGTCAGTAATGACAGAAGGTATGCAAGGCGTGGAGTTAGTGATGAAAGAAGGTATGCAGGGAGGACTGAAGTGACCATAAAAGGATGTCAGGAATGGAGAGCCAGTTGATGGTGGCAGGCTACGGCAGTTATGATATCATGTCAAGATTTCCGGCAGAAACCAGGGAGAGCAAAAGGTTGTGTCGCAGTCATTCTGCAGGTTGTGCTGAAGTGACCATAAAGGACGCAAGTGAGTATTTGAGAGCTCACCTGTTTGAGCGCTGGGGAACAATTGGACTTGGGAATGTTTACATAATGCCGTCATAATTCCGAGTTAAGTAATAATTTATGAAGCGTCCGAACAGCAGAAAGGTATAAAAAAGTGACAGTAAGTGGGTAGAGCCCGAGATAGAACATAAACAAAGGAGTGAACGTTAACATGTTCGAATTATTGGTATACTGCGTAGGAGGTCCAAATATAGCCTCTACATTACTTTACCTCTCAGAAAGAAAAAAACTACTGAGGCGGGGGTGTATATGGGAAGAGAATACTTGAAATATTGCCAGCTTCTTCATAAGCAAGGAGACCTCCACCCCCCAACTGATCGACAGTCAGCGCATCAAAGGTCGGACACAACTGATCCCATGCAGCTATAACAAAGTTTAGTTGAGGGAAGCACGGTTTGCTAATTATAACCCACGAGGTATGGGACTGTTGTGTGCGAGGGTATCCGAGGGACTTTCGGCCATCACCACGGCAAAACCGCTGAATGTGTGTTAACA
>PVYE01006051.1:0-10680 GCA_002995055.1 Rhizopogon rudus
GTGTGTGTGTGTATGTAATAATTGGATGGATGGAGCACCATAGTTCTAACTTCTTTGATGCGGCATCACACACAATCAGGCTAATTTTCTTCAACGGAAATGTAACGTTGTATAAACGCTGGCCACTGGCCGTTTTCTGAAAGAAGTTCGGGTGACAAGCAGTAGTCAGGGGAATAACTCGGACTTTAAGCTTTCCCTCGGACCTCAAGTGAGCTACTTATACTTTGCCCAAGTCTCGTGATTATGAGGCCACAGCGCACGCCTATCACAAGAACCCTATTCTGTCACTCGGATTTCTAAGTAAGTGATTGGCGATCTTTGAGATCGACATGAACAACTTTGGAATCGACCGATCTACTTCCTCGAAAACGTTCAACATTGCACAAAGGTTCAGTGCTCCTGGGACGTCGGTAGCTTCGAGTGCGTACAACGTGGGGAAGCGAATTGCAACAAACGTGCCAGTTCACTATTGATTTATATAGGAGCTTCGGGACACACTGCTATACTTCTCTCACGTATAATAGCAGCACTAGCCACCAGGTGCACCGAAACGTGTCCTTCACGTACATAACGAAACCACATAAGGCTTTCTCCTCGACGTAACGACACTCTCTCGCAACTGACGAAAGTGCCCTTCATTCCTTGGTTTCAAAGAATGCTCCAAATTCACTTTGTTGTCCTGCTTGCAATTCTTCCATGGCTAGGCATATTCGTCACGGCTCAGAACGTGTCATCTCAGGCGTACATACCTATTGCTGCACAGTGTCCTGCAGGCTTCAATCTGGTGCGGATGGCAGGTACTCCTGGGAGTCAATCCCTTAGTACATCTGAGGCTTCCTATGTCAGTACTCGCAAGACCAATGTCCTTCCGCAAGCCTGGAAGACATACCTTTCTAATGTCTTGTCCACAAACGCTTCCCTCCCCGCTTACGTCGCAACCATTCTTTCGGGAAATAGCTCCGAGATCCCAACTCTAGGTATTGCCACGAGCGGGGGAGGGTATCGGGCCGCAATCTTTGGTGCAGGAGTTCTGAACGCACTAGATGGGCGAAATTCATCTTCCGCCTCTGCTGGAATAGGGGGGTTACTCCAGTCAGCAACCTATCTGTCAGGATTGTCAGGCGGCTCCTGGCTCCTTACATCCCTTGCTCAAGCCAATTTCCCCACGATACAAGAGCTCGCTTTTGGACCTACTAGTCCCACTGTGTCCAACAATTTATGGGGAGGATGGAACACTGATTATGATATTGCAACGCCTAGCGACAACCCCGTCACGGATACGGAGTACTATACGAACCTTGTGGAAGAACTGCGTGGCAAGTACGATGCAGGTTATGTAGTGACATTTGCCGACTTTTGGTCGCGTGCATTGGCAAGGCATTTTACCAATGGAACTTTCCCGTCCAACTTCTTTGACGAGTCCTACACCCATGGAGCTGGTATCTTGTGGTCTGGTGTTGCAAACACGTGAGTTTTCTCGAAGTTCCTTGGTTGAATCTCACTCGTTGATGCTGTTAAAGGTCCTCTTTTATGTCTTACTCCATCCCATTTCCCATTGTGGTCGCGGACCTTCAAGCTCCAGGTCAGAACTCGTCTGAGATTATCGCAGGAGACAAAGTTCCCTTGACCAATCCCATCATGGAGTTCAACGTATGTGAGTGAAGAACCACCATCTTGTCCCAGGCTCCTGAATGCGACGGAACAGTCGAAATGGGTACTTTTGACCCGCAACTGTCTGCCTTCACGCCAACTAAATATTTGGGAACGACTAACGACAGTATCTGTGTCACTAACTACGACCAGTCTTCGTTAGTCGCTGGATCATCATCGGAACTATTTAACACTGCTAATTTAACCGTGGGTTCCGTTCTGTTTTTTTGATCGTCGATAAAAGACTGACCTAGTGTAGAATACATTCAGTTCATCTTTTGGACCCATTTTATCTCTTATGGCAGATCTATTGCCTGAGCCCAAGGTTGAATATGACGTCGCTTCTTGGCCGAACCCATTCTATGGCATAGCGCCAGAAACATTTATTGATTCAGCGCAAACGAATTTGAATCTTGTGGACGGTGGTGAAGACGGTGAAGTTATTCCTTTGCAACCTCTCCTTGTGAAGGCTCGTGGCGTTGATGTCATTTTTGCCATTGATGCAGTAAGCGGTTCTTTTTCCATATGAACGTCATGATCATCAGTTGATTTCAACCTAGACCAACGATATTAACAACTTCGCTGATGGAAGCTCTTTGATTGTGAGCATATATAGTTACGGATGAAACTCACACCTCAACCCTTGGTAGGCCACGCAAAACCGTACATCGCTTTATCCTTCAGTTTACTCCTTCCCTCCCGTTCCTACATCCTTGGGAGAATTCACTGCACAAAACCTGACCACCCGCCCGACATTCTTTGGGTGCAACACCACTAGTTCGAACGCCAGCATGCCACTTCTTATATACCTTGCTAATGGCGGCCCACCCCACAATGGTGAAGCTCCTGTTACCAACACATCAACCACCCAACTCAGTTATGCGTCGTCGGTCGTCCAGGAAATGCTCAGCCAGACCTTTGTCATCGCGACGCAGGGGTACCCGGCTGATGGAGCAACGAAGGACCCGGACTGGCCGTCGTGCCTTGCATGCGCGATCGTCGACCGTGCAAGGGAGCGAGCAGGAGAGGCCAGGAGTGGTATTTGCTCTACTTGCATGAACAGATACTGCTGGAATGGCAGTACGTTGACGACTGCTACTTCTGGTGGCGCTCGCCGCATCAGCATCAGCTACTCATTTGGACTCGCGGTCGCATCGGCCGTCGGGGCCATAATGTTGATGTGAACTCGATTTGCGCAAATGGTTGCTGAGCTGCTTTATTGTTAATGACTTTTGGACACGATTAAGTACTGGCACGATGTTTTATTATTATATTATTTTGTGGGAAAGCGACGGCGCGGGCTAAACTGTGTATAATGCGGGCCCTTTTCAATTGATGCTCAGCCTCATTCAGTTGGCCGTCAGATGATGCTGAACATCCACACAGACGTCCGTTTTATTTAAATTGAACCTAATGGGAACTGCGACTTCTTTCTAAGTTATCCGAGGTGATTGTGGCGTGACGTTCTTCCTTGTATCACTTCAGTCGACTCCAGGACTCATCGGCTCCTCGTATTCATCTGCCTTTGCTCGCGCACGTAGCGCCTGACCCATCTCGCATATGAGATTCAATTAAGACGATCTACCACATTGATCTTTACCTGGATCTCCTCGGCTTCAAGATCCTTATGCCGACTCGTTCGGCCCATCTGAGTTGCATTGTGTCTCTTAGCCTGAGTTTGGGGTGGCGTCTCGCGTCGTCAGAACTTGTAGTTAATGTTGTGCTGCCTATGATGCAGATCGCACTAGAAAATATATTCCACGTTGGGCTCCACTATGATAGACAGCCAAGAGAGTAAAGAGGCTGTCCATTTGAAGTTAGTAAGTTAAAGATGGCTTCCAGGACATGCGCTATGGCGAGAGTGAACTTATGGAGAGCTGACCATGAGAAGTTCCTGGAAGCATAAGCAATCAATTGACCAGCTGGTTGGCAGTCGATGTTTGTGGTCATGATATCGCTCAGCGTGCCTCACGCTACGTTGTCTACCTTACCGAGTAGTCATTGATGACTTACGCAATGACAAAGGAGGCTGGACGGGACATAGATAGATGATCCAGAGACGTTAGGGAGTCCTTGGTCGAAAACCCGGACAAACGATGTATAGCTAGAAACCAACGTCGAGAGATTCCTCATGAAAGTCCCATGTGTACAGAGATGATTCCTTCACACAGGAGACCGATTAAAAATATCGGTGCTCTATGACAGACAATCAGTTTTCAACGTTCAAGCCGACCTACATTAATGAATAGAGGCATGCAACTCTGTTTGCATTCGAGAAGGTCATCAGTAATTGTGGAACCGCGAATGGGCGATGGGGCATTGTGAGTGACATGAAGGAAGGAGAAGGGAAGGAGGCAATCACTATACAAGCTGTCTGCTTGCGTACCTCACATTGCTTAGTAGAGTGGTGAAGCGCTGACCAACGGCACCTTCATATTACAAGTGGTAGGATTCTCGAAGTTCGGTAAGGAGAGTGCGCTTGATCATGATGTTGCTTTGCAAAGTAAACATGGGGCGTTTCAGGGTTTAACAATATAGTAAGAGGTCTAGCGTCCTGTTCACAACAAAACACTTGATCTCCTACTATGTACATGCCTGCGAACACTTGATGCGATTTGGCTTTGGTACATACTTCGTGGAGTCGAGTCAAATGCAGTGTTGGCTCTTCTTTATATTTATATGTTATTATGTAAGCGCTTGGCAAGAAGTCACGTGCTCCATAGTTTTACATACGGCGCCCGCCTGCCTGCTCATTCCAGACATATCTTCTCCGAGTGGTATTTATCTCTCCAGCACGGAAGGTGGCTTACAGCATTATTGGTTGTGTCGCTCCACTGGCCTTCACTATGAGGGACAACCCGATCGAGATTTCGCACGAAGTTCTCTAGCCGCACTCTCTCGTGCATGTCATTCCTTCAAAGATGTAGCTCTGGATGTGCTATGGAGGCTTTGCAACCATTTTTCACTTGTCTTCCAGAAGATTTAAGGTACAGGACTACAAATTCGATGCTCGTACGTATCCGTATCCCTTCTTGAGTGCAACCATTTTCATCCTACGTCACGTCAGATCATACTAATACCAGTGACCGCAGCAGACCTGTTAATCTTCGAACGATATGCATCTCGCGTGAGGGTTCTGAATGCATATATTCGGACTTCGTCTATGCAATCATGAGCTTTTCTTCCCAATCACTGCTTTTGACCAACCTTCAAGCACTCTGCTGCACATGATCCAGCGCTACCTCCTGGGTCCTGACCTTGTCTGTCTCCATCTGGGGCTGATGGCAGGTGTTTGTGCCGATGTCATGTCTTCAATAATATTAGGTTTTGGCAGGCATTCTCCACGACTGAAAATCATCGCATTACACGAGGCACCTGCTCAAGTCAACGGGCTCGCTCTCTGTGGACTCTCTCACATACAGCGTGCATCATTTACCTTGCTCATTGACGACGCTTTTCAATTTCGAATCTCTAGTACCCTGGACATCCATTCATCCACTTTCGACTTGTGTGCGGAGTTGGTAGACAAGTGGGTTGTTTCATGTAAGCGCCTGCACCTGCCGTGGAACACGCCCTGTACAAGCTGAACAATTGCTTACTTTGCGATGGTTTGGAGGAGTTCCGACTTTTTACACTCGAACATGTTGACCGTATCGAATATTCATTCAGCCTACATACATTTACTCCCCTCATGCGCTTCTTCAGCCTGAAGTCGAACTTACACTATTTTGCATGTCATTACTTGATGACGATGAAATTGGTTCTATTGTAAAGTTCTGACCATGCCTCGAGCGCCTAAATCTTGAAACCACTTACTTCCGCACGACGCAGCCCAGGCAAAGAGCCCCATTTTACCCGAGTCACGTTAAGATGGAGGTCAAGCCAGCATAATGATGTAGAGCATTCGTCATGAAGAGGCACAGAGCACTTAGCACATGCTGCTGAGGATATATCGAACCGTTACTCGGGATGATCTTGGAAAAGCCACGTGTCGTTTATAAACCCCGCGAGCATTTGCCGCATACTTGAACCTCGTGTATCGGCTTTATGGAGAGCCACGATGCTTCCTGCCAAGGACGATGCGGATTTCCTCCGATGCCACTGGGTGAACGTTTACATGATGCACTGATGACTTTACCTCGGCCCCATGGTGAACAACTCGCTGACAGTTGAACAGTATCGAAATAATGTTCTGATGCGTACTAGTCTGAATTTCTATAATTGCCATTTGATACGTTCGCTGAGCGCTTTTCTGTCACGACTTTTGTTTGTATCATTACGTGATGCTGTGGCGCACGTTATTCAGTGATGTACGAAGCACATGATTTCTCCAAAGAAATTCCATCAGTTAACTTACTGCCGTTTTCTGTGATCGTCAGGTCCCACTTGGTATAATATTATTCCCAGCATGACTGTTGCTAAATTCTATGTCATAGGCATGACCAGAAGAGGAATGTAGTATCCCTGAAAAGTAGAGTGCTCGCTCCACTTTGGGATAGAATAATTGACGAACAACGTCGGGGACATTCAAGGCCGTGGTATGAATATCGTATATATACCAGGTTCTGAAGTTTGAACCATAGACCGCCTTCTGTTTTCTTTCCCCTTCGTCAATTTGCTCGACGACGACGCAGGCCCACTTTGTTGTCCTTTCGCATCATCGCTTTCCCATTTGCTACAACCACCATGGACTTCATCTCTACTTTCCCCGTCTCTTGGATTACCCAAAACATCGCTCTCGCCGCACTCTCCCTTACGCTGGTTTACGTCGTCTCCCATACTACATACAATCTCTTCGTTTCGCCACTTAGCTCAATACCCGGTCCCTGGTATGCCGCTATCTCAAACCTGTGGATCACAACACACGTATTGCGCCTCCAACAGTGCAAAATCAATCATCGTCTTCTGGATCGCTACGGTCCTGTCGTTCGGGTTGGTCCGAACAAAATCATCTTCAAAGATTTGACGTCCCAGAGAAGTATCTACTCGGTCCACAAGTTTGACAAGAGCACCTTTTATAAGGGTTTTTTGACGTGCGTTTAAATTTTTTGACATGATTTTAGCTCATGCATCCGTTTAGCAATGAAAATGATCACGCGTTAGTGTACACAATTTATTTGACGCGCATTTACCCTGACCTTTTGTGTAGTATGACGACCTTGGACCATGCAGGACATGCGGTCCGACGGAAAGGTTACGCTCCTCATTACATCCCCGCCAACATCGCTCTTTTTCAGCCAGAGGCACATGATTATACCCTCGAGCTTATTTCGGTACGCCTCTTCACATTACTGTGCCATTTCCCAGTTAAACCTCCTGTTCCAGGCTCTTGAGCATATCGGAGGCAAGCGTTCTCTAGATTGTCTTGCCTTGTTCCGTCACTACATGGTAGACATCATCATCGCATCTTCGCATGGTTACCGACAAGGTGCCCTTCGTAAATGGATTCTCGGTGTGGAGGATCCCTTGGCCACCGCAATCGCTGATTTCCCAAAGAGAGGGATTATCGTAAGACGATCGACCTTGTATATCTACAATCAGGCTAACAGTGGTTCTAGAGAAGCGTCGTTCCCAGTTGGGTATGGGATTTGATCTGCCTCATTCCTAACAACCGGTGGCGTCAGATGTGCGACTCCGATAAGATCATGGGCGAGGTTGTTCCTTTTCGATGCCTACGATACGGACAACAAAGCTGATTCTCTTCTCTTCTCCAGTTCGTCGGAGCACGTGTGTACGAGATGCGTGCTCAGTTGAACGCGGGAAACCTTGGTGAATCTGAGAAAAGTCCCATGCTGCGACGCCTTCTCCAGCACAAATATTCTCCTGAAAAAGCTATGCCTGACCATGACATCATTTCAGAAATGATGGGACATATGTGCGCCGCTATCTCTTATTTAACGGTATACTATGTCAGCTGAACTATCACCCCCTAGGATCGCAGGGTCTGATACCACATCGAACTCGCTGTCCTACTTCTTTTGGGAGCTTAGCCGCCGGCAAGATATCATGACGAAGCTTCAGGTCGAGCTGGACCAAGCTATGCCTGATCCGCGAGCCATTCCTGATATCGCTGTCCTTCAGGACCTTCCGTACCTGAACGCATTCGTGAAAGAAGGTCAGGAGAGATCTTCCTTTAGCCTTCGAGCTTCCTCATTATGCCTATTTTAGGTCTCCGTCTATACAGCGCCGCACCAAGCCCTCTCGAACGTGTCGTTCCGTCTTCGACGTCCAAAAATGGCGCCATCAACGAAGCTTTTGATCTCATGGGCTACGCGCTTCCTCCTGGCACCATCGTCGCCACCCAAGGCTGGTCTATGCACCGCGATACGTCTGCTTTCACCTCCCCAAACACCTTCCTACCTGAACGCTGGCTTGAAACCCCTGAGAACGCTGAACATCTTTTAAAGATGACGCAGTATCTGATGCCGTTCGGGACGGGCACTCGTGTTTGTGGAGGGCAGAACTTGGCACAGATGATGTTGCGGATCGCGGTGGCGGCTGTAGCGAGGAATTTCGATGTGGTGGCTCCTGCTGAGACGAACGAGCGAAGCATGGAAATCAAGGACTCTTTTGTAAGCATCGATCTCCGCGCGAAGAAGATTTACTTGGCTTATGGTGTCGTTGTTCTTTCGTTGCAGGTTATCTTCCCCGCTTCGATGGAGTGTGAACTGACGTTCGTCCCGCGGGCTCATAATCAGTGAGCTTCCCTAGGCTAGCGACTCTAGAGGACGTTTATCGCCTTTATATGTATACCATACCATGAACTACGACCCACCACGAGCGTACACGCCTCACCCCGTTTTCGTCTCTTGAATCCTACTTTAGATATTTGAACTTTCTTATAATTGGTTAATATGCCGAGCTCGACGCGCGCGCGGGGCTGGCATTCTGTATTCGAGTTCTGCGCTTCGTTGTCCGTCTGTGCTGTGGTTTTGTAGTGATGCTACGCAATTCGTGCTATCATTACTGCCACTGTTTATTACTACGACTACTAGCTACTAGGGTGTCGTGCCAGTGAGATGTCTGGCTCGCAGTGTATGTAGCTCTAGGTCGATACCCCTCACTTTGTACCTGAAATCTCGAGTTTGATACATAGCTTGCGCAATCATCAATTATTGTAGCAGTGGAAAGGTAAGTAAGTCATCAAATTTCAAACACGCGGTTTTATAAATAAGTATCATCGATGTATCGATCAGGGAAGGTGTTTGTTAGAGCGAAAGGTTCTTTTGGAATTTGACAATTGGGTACTGAGTACTGAGTACTTACTGCGTCGTTGCAGTTTTAGTACATAATTTAATTTATCGCAGTAGTCCGAACTGGACCAAGCCATGCCTGATCCGTGCGACATTCATGATATCGCTGTCCGAAGGACCTTCCGTACCTGAACGCATTCGTGAAAGAAGGTTCGCCTCGATCGTCCTCATTCTGCCTGTTTCAGGTACAACGGGCCAGTTCTCTCGAACGCGTCGTTCCGTCTTCGACATCCAAAAATGGCGTCATCAACGGAGCGTTTGCTTTGTGGGTTACGCGATGCTCAACTTCTTGCTGCCTATCAGAGTCGTCGCGCTCGCCATGCTGATGTTCATTGCTGAAGGATGTTTGTCAGTCAAAGAAGAACCATTCGAAGCCAAGGTCCTTCGATGGGTCCTCCATTTTCTCCCTTCTCACTACTCATGGCAGAATCTCGTAACATACATCGCCCGCTATACATCGTCTATGCTCTGAGTAATTTGCGCTTCGAATCCGCAAGGCCTACGAGCGACGTCGTATAATATGATATTATGTGCCGTTGCTTCAGACCCGTGCGAACTGCAACCACAGTCTCGAGCTCTCTCACTTCGATATGACTGCCTCGAATTGTATGACGACGTTCTTTTACGCAGCCTTTCACTGTACATTTGCATGTAGGGCGACTATGAATGGGAATCTTGTGGACGGATGCAAAACATCTTTACTATAATAATCAAATTGGAAAAGACGAATTATGTAAATACACGAGACGAGACGAACTGCGTAGGGGGGAAATCACTTGAGTGGTATAATTGTATCCAATTGGCTATTCGAATGCAACACTTTGCCGTGCACGAGAGGTTCTTCCGACAACTGGGTGGCTGAGAGAAGTACGTAGTTGGGGTTGCAAATAATGGCAACTATAGTAATATCGTAGTACGGTAAGGGTTATTATCTTAACTTTAGTAGTACAGTATTGGGCGTTCGATAACTTTTAAGTGCTGTAGAAAAATCGCCAATAACCAGGGAGTAAGTGTGCAATAGTAAACCAGAGCTAAAAATATAAATGAATACGTAGAATTTTCAAAATCTTTGGGATCACTCACACTATACAATTTGCACGATTGTCTATCAGCTCTCGCAGTTCTATAAACCACGAATCTGGCCCCGACAACCATTCCGTACGTTACAAACGCAGCTGAACAGATATTGTCCATCTTCCAGAGTCTGCTGAGGCAGAATGACCAAAGGGGAATGACAACCATCATCGATAAGCGTGCAAAGGTAGGGAACAGAGTGACGAGCGTGCGTCTTCCCGTAAAGCGATCTCCTTCCTCATCTTTGAAGTCTTGAGCATGAAGTGTCGTTGCAAATACCGCGCAGCTGAAAGTAATCGCACGCGCACCGATGCTATCAATGCATGGGCTAGAGCCTAGTTATCAATACAAGGATCTCAGTCAGCTCCAAATTTTGTTGTGTTGCCTCCAGAACAGCCCACGTACCTGCAACGATCGTTGCGCCTACTTCCATGCACATATAGCCGGCGGCCGTCAATAGGTTCTTCGAAAATCCAGCCTTATGGCCACCAAAATCGTTATACCAGATGCTCAGGGCTTCGAAACAGATGCTAGAGGCGAGAGCCTGTCTGCCATACTTCGCAGAAAACGCTAGACAGATGGGAACTAGCAGCCAGCGTATATCCACCGCATTCTGTGTAGTTATACGTCCCGCAGGAAGAGGGCGATCAGGCTTATTCCTCCTGTCCTCTTCTGGATCCTGAATCTGATTGGATATGTCAAA
>PVYE01006081.1:7391-37086 GCA_002995055.1 Rhizopogon rudus
TGGATATGGTGCAGGATTCTTCTTAGTGAAAACCTGTTTTACCAAATACGCTCCGACACCAGCAAGACATATGTCTAGCCAAGTGGGGTTTGTGAGTGTCAACATGGTCGACTAGCAGAAGATGAGCAAGTAAAATGCCGCCTTATTAGGTACTCCGCCTGCCTAGTCGGTTCCATAATGCCGTGTCGGCGGCCATGTTAATATCTGATGAAAAGGTTTCAATGTGCATAAGTAGAGATTGAAAGAATCCGTAATGGGAAATAATACGCGAAATCGACAGATACGTCGAATAGTAGTATGTCTACCAAAGAGCATAAGCCGCAGTGGTGTCAGCTGTCAACACGTGAATGGGTATATGACGAGGATCGATGTGCTGTTAAAATTTTGTCAGAAGACCAACATCCACTGCGAGTGGCAGCTGCTTATATGATTTCAGTAGTAGCACCATTTGGAATTGACAATAGCTCGACTGACCACCGAGTTCCTTTGTGCAAACTTAGGTAAGAAATTTGTTTGTGTCAAGGTCACGTGAACAAACGCCACGGCTTCATTCTGAGCAAGTACCTAAGTATATAGTTCGGAATTCCAACAAGATGAGCAAACGGGCATGTACGATATCGCGATATACATGTACGATTTGGTGCCGATACTAACAGACACCAGGTGTAGTGAAGAATGCATCCATCTCCATGCGCCTAGTAGTTGACATCCTGCTGAATAAGTGCAACGGCTTTTGCAGTGCGCGGCTTAATAGAACATTTGAACGGCCTTGGGTGGCTGAAAGTGATATCTAGATCAGCGCAATGAGTGCGATAAGATGCATGACACACCTGATTGTACCTGATATGGGGTCAAACTTACAGGTGATCTCGACACTGTTCTCGACAACCTTTGAAATATCGAATACGGCGAGTGACATCGCAGTCAACAAGCCCATTAACCTTGACTGCAAATGTGGAACGTGTCTGCTGGTTTTCGCCACGCCTCCGTCGGACTTCTGGGCGAATGCGATGCAAGGCAGGCGCAGGCGACAGGTCGCAAATTGGGGAGCGCTCAGGGGGGTAAAATATTTGGTATAACCTCGAAGCCAATTCTACGCCAATCGCATCTCGTAGTGGGGAGATCGACGTCTGTATCTCGTCTCCAGACAGTGAGAACAGCAGCGCGGATGGAGGAATTCCATAAAAAGTGATGCTGGCTGGCAGACAGCGTTGAATGTAGAAGATTTCCCGACACAGTCCAAGCAAGTAATGTCGCCCGACTGAGCTATGATCTCCTGTAGGAGTCGCCCGAGGGCGTTTTGCTTGTTCTCGCCATAGATTGGAGATAAATGTACCCCGAAGATGCCATACAATGAGTATGCGATATCTTCCTGCAAAGTGGTGGCACGCATTGAAGCCCATTGGAGCTTCTCTCGGGCAGTTCTCATCCCTGGATGGAAGGCGACGAGCGCCCGTCCATTGATACCCGTGGCTTCCTCCAACTCCTGCATGATCACAGCAGACTCCTTGAGGTTGGGAGAGCGGTCGTCGAGATACAGGGTCCAATTCTTCTGATAAAAGAGGTCAACTTTGGGAGGCAGGACACCCGACAGATACTAGATAATCATAAGGGCTGAATGGCGATACCAGACAAACATGGAGTTGACTGATTGTTGAAGCTCAATGATATTATTCTTGTTGATGCAGCATGTATCACTCCACGCCCAGCGATACCTCGCATCGCGAACAACTTTGTAGAACGACTGCAATTTTGCAGTTCCATCAACTGGATTCAACTCGTATACGCTCCTGTCCTGAATCTCGTGCAGGAGCGGCTCCCTCCCTTCCAACCTATGCGATAGCATGACATATTGAAAGAATATCACCACTACCTTTTGGATGCGTTCCATTGGGAGGTTTGCGTGCTTCATCGTTAATGACAAAAGCTCATTGTACTCCGCGTTCGTTTCGAAGGCATTTATCAGTACCTCTCGATCACATAAGCGCCCAGTGGAGGTGTTAACTAAGCGGGGCAGGGTGTTTTCCATTTCAGTGTCAATGACTTTTTCGAATGATGCCATGTGTTTCAGATAGGGAGATATATACAGGAATAAGTCTTACATAGATATATGATGGTACCAGACACAGTTTACGCATCCGCCATCTCAACGTCCCCAAGGCCATCGCCATTATTTAGTAGCGTCTCCGCGGCACGCTTGATATTAGCAATCTTGGCTCGCATAACGGCGATTGCTTCTGGTAGCAGACGTTGTGGAGGATAAAATCCCTCAGACTCAATGTTAACTATGCAAAGATATCAGTCAGAAGACGTGCAGGGAGGATAGGACACATACATAAGAAATGATCTCGCACGCGGGCAAGTTGAACACATCCTTCAAACTCTGGGTGTCTATACACTTCTCTGCTCATAGTCTCGTTCCGCATTTTCTCCTCGTCCACGCTGATCGCTTTTGTTTGAGGATCTACTCGAATGACGCCCGGCGAGAAGCACTTTTGAAATTTGTCGGCAAGGTGTGGAGGCACGCGTTTTTCCGGGTTCAAAATCACCAACGGTAGTAGACGATATGACGCCGTTGCTATTAATTGGAGGTCAGATATTCGGCTTTGGTAGCGGCAAAGTGATCACTCACCAACCGGGCAGAACTTTGCATGATCTTTCCCCACACCTTTGACAGCATGTAACTCCATGTCGACTTCCTGCCCAGGTCGTAGTTTTCCCAGTACAATGTTTGGATTCGAAGGCGCAGGAGGATTATCTGCCAAAACAATTTCTTGCTCTCCTTGCGGAATCCATGTCAAATGTGAGGACAGGACGTCGGAGTTAATATACAACTGGTTTGAGTCTGTGGTATCTTTTGGCGCATTCTTATTACGTTGGCAGGCTACTTGTAACCGGAACACGAGGGTATTGCGGTCAGTAGCCTGATCGTTTGGATCTGTCGAGGGGATGAGTACGAAGAACTTCCACGTCAAAAATCTAACCAACTTTGTTTCATATCCATCAAGGCAGGATCAACATTCAGAGGAATGAGACCTATTCGCTGTGCAAGTACTTCATCGACGATAACTGAAGTGTTGTCCCACACGTAAACTCTTTCAACACAAATCATTGGAACCTAGAGCATGTCAGACGATTGCACCTGCGAACGCAAGCCGTTCTGACTCACCTCCGCAAGCATTATTCTCCTGTATGCGTTCGCGATAGATGCATCCACGCCTACGAGATCAAATTCAATGGATCGGTTTGATAATCTTTCTATTTTGACGGTCAGTCCCTATCCTTGCATGGTCGTGGATCAGTCATACATAGATCGAGTACCTTAGAGCGTACCTTCGCAAATCTCTCTAGATCCCATGAGTGGTCTTCGTCGGGGTGATGTCCGGGAAAGTCAGTACTGGACACATGGGAAACGCGCTCAGCGTGAACGCCAACGTGTTTCCTCGGGTCAAACTTGCTTGTTGATGCTGTCATATTGTATAGCAGTACTTACACCTCCAAAAATTTACGAGGAGAATTAGCCTAATACATCACGTGACCTCGCACAATCTCATCCCAGTAGGATTCCTATGTATATAGAGCACTATGACGTGGTATCTGCACATTTATTATTGCGCGCTTCAGTCAATTGAGAACACCGTGCGCACTGCGCAATTTTGTGAGTCGAGATATCCTTATTGCGGGTTTCAGTCAATTGAGAACATCTGCCATGCGCGGTTCGTGTCTAGTGCTTGCGCGTTTTTATAAGGTATGTATATGTTTTAACATGGGCTCCTAGGATTTGCAACAAGGCGAGAAGGCTGACTCAACAAGCCACGGACCCGAAGAACATAAAGCAAACAACTACTAGTATACTATGTTGATGTCGAAGAATCAAAAACAAGCTGCTCTACAAGGCGGTTGCAAGCTTCGAAGTATGATTGAATGCTGCGCCCTGCTTGAGAATCTTGAACATAAGGTCCTTACAACCTCTGCTGACGCGCCAACTGCATATCTTTGAAGCGTTTGACGGCTTCACTGTATGGTTGTGGGTTTCCCCCATCAAGAAGGAAACGGCTCATTCCATTCCACCAGATAGCGTGCCAGTCCTCATCGCATGCCTACTGGTTCTCGACAGTCGCTGGCGTGCATCAAGACTTTGGGCTCTTCCGCAGCCACGATTCGACGGTGTTGTTCTAGAGCCACTTGCACATAGACCAAGGTTGTAAATACTGTAGTGCTCAATAGTTCCCGATGATGCGCTGTCAATTGGGTAATCGGGGTGTCGACAAGTCGCTTGAAGGCGTGTGGTAAATTTTCGCGAGCATGATACTTTACGGCGAGGGTAATGGGTTGGGAAGGGTGGAAATGATAAGGATTAGCTTGAATGCGGGAAATGACGAAGTTCTGGGTATGAGAGCATTAATACATGTCGATAGAACTGAGCTACAGAGTCTGTATAGCATATTATCGATGTTAACATGAAAAGTTTCAAAATTGTGCAAAGAATAACTTCATGCATTGATTTTAAAAAACGCTACCTGAAAGATGTGACTCGCGCTGGAAAAATGGGATGTCGAGTTAGTGTGCTGAAGCCTCCCGACGTGTCAGTGCCAATTCTGAAGATTGTTGGAGTGTCGTTGACGCCGCCAGTCTGAATATAGTTCTAAACGATGACCTCGAAAACAACAGCAAACAGGCACAAATTTGAAATAGCCGCTGGCAGTAGGTCACACATAAGTTATTAGTATACTTCGGGCTGATTTCCACCGTCTTCAGTCTACAGCTTGAACTTGAATCACATGAAGTACATTTTCATCGCCAACTTTGGGTATCAGTATTTAAAGTTCTTCCTCCAGCGTTCAATGTCGAAAACGCCCTAGATCATTTGCCTATGCCACTACCACAGACATTTCCTTGCTTGCACGATAGCCCATACTAATACATGGCCAGCCAACTTCCTTGCTGCCTATGATACTTTGTTAGGCATTTACAGATATGCTTATCGCATTCTGAATTAAGAAGATGCCGACCCACTTCAGCTCACATTTCATTTGGAGGCCATAGCCGCTGAACAAATCAAGGAGTTTCGAGAGGCCGAACAATGGGATGTCTAATGGTGGGTCCACATTCTGTTTAACTTAACTTAGACAGATTTTGACACTCGTGTCTCTCATATAGTGAAACGGACTCACAGCGCTTTCCCCTGATGAATCGCCAACAAATGATAGAGCAGCAGCAAAGAGACTCGAAAGTTTGTTCCCATCTCTTATGATTTATGTCCCTACTCAATTTTTTCCCGGCCTCCACTCATTGGAAACAGCTGCCATATCCTGACCACTGTTCCTATCGACTCTCAGGATGCCTTGCCTATTGCTTACTTTGTCGCCGCCACCAGTTACTGCGTCTTGAAACCTAAGCATCTTAAATATTCCTGTCCACCCACTGTTGTCTCTGAGCGAAAGCGATATTCTGTGGCGCAACCAACCTCACCCAACGACCTTTTTGCACCGGGGCAATGATCAATCCTTGGGGATTTCAGTATTCCATCAGGCCCATCCACTTCCTCATTTGACGCTTCATGACTCGAGGCGTTATCGATTTTTGCATTGGTTATCCCCAGGTCTATTTCTTTGAACTGCCAGGCATGTTAATTCATTTTTTCTCGTTTATAATCTCTCCCGCTCCCGCTCTCGCACCATGAATATACTGCATCACTTCCGAATCATCATGATTTTTACTGTCTTTTTTGATATACTCTCCAAGTTGAATGTTGACGGACGTTGATGAATAATGGTTTGCACTGTGTATGACAACCTGACAAGGACACATCAGTGGTACGGACCTCGGAATGAAGTCTTCTTTGCTTTTAGTGTTGTCGCGTCGGGCTGAAACTTGAAATATTCTTGTTGACTTAATTCCCTGCCGTAAGTTAAACATGGTGGACCTGGTCACCTATATGTACCTTGTAAAAAAGCGGCATGGGAGGTTCTCGACTCACAAAAATGCACGCAGACAGCGCATGGGGAGGAGATCTCAGCTCATAAAAATGCACGGTGCGCATTGGGAATGTTCTCAATTGACTGAAGTGCGCAGCGCGCAATAATAAATGTGCAGATATCACGTCATAGTTCTTCCCCCTTAGAAACTCACTCCTGGTCCCAATCATTCACTTCGAACTCGTACAGCTACACACAATGTAGCCAACTTACACCTGTTGTCTTCTGGGGAAACACAAGATGTTTTCGCTTTCTCACCCATTCACCTTCTTTGTCCGTAACTTCTTCCACAGCTTCTTCTGTTACCAATTACTCGTACTTACTATCTGACGATTTGCTATCCCTGCTCTGACTTTTGCTCCTGCTTTGTCCTTCATCGAGCCATCGTGGTACCTAGGTTGCTGGTACCTGAATTTGTATCAGCATAGATGGCGAAATAAATAAAAATCACATTTGAGCGTGTACTCGTGTATGATAACTTCCGAAGGCAAAGGCCATTATTACAGATAAAACTGAGTCTACACAATAAATACAACATCATTTGCAAATCTCCTCCGCCTGTTCGAGCAACGAGTGCAGACCCTCTCTGCTTAGTTTCGCATCCCAGATATGACTTGCCCCTGGCGCGTAGGTATTTCCAGAGAGTGGCACGACAGCTTGATTTTCAACAGCCTTATTAATCACATTGCAGATCTCCTGGGCACAGCAATGAGGACAGGACATCGGTCAACATGCCAGATGAGTGAAGGGGACAATACAGTCACTTACTATAATCCACCTCTGGACCATCTCGTCATGCATATGCAGCCCGGGTAGCCTTTGGAAGAGCAACCTGTTGCGCCAGCCCAGCAAATAATCCGAGTGTATAGGGGATGCGAGGTGGAATGTTGCTCGGACCAGCAGGAGATAAAGCATACGACACTGGGATATAGATGTCAGGCCGTCCAAGAAGCCATTGATAACGGAATTAAGTAGACTGCAAGGGATGACGTCTATGGCCACAAGGTCGCCGTAGAAAGCTGCTGCATTGAACATCTCGTTTCGAGTGGCATCAATTGAATCGGTAGATCTCTCCAAACCAGTGAACATAGGATCAATGATGAACTATGAAGCAACCGGTTAAGTTGTTAGGTACTTGGAAATTTATAACTGACATACGTAAGACCAAGCCTTGAGTATAGTCGACGTCGCGACATCTTCCAGGTGCATCCGGAGAGCACGCATGACACACCAGTCATGCAGATTAAGTTCGATGAGAACATCATGTACGAGGAGTGCCACAGTCCGGGCGTATTCCAATCGAGCAGTTCCGGCGTGGAATAGTGCTTTCGCTGCTGCATTGCCCCATAACTTCGGTTGGCCGGGTCCAGCGCTCACCGAATGGATGATGGAACGGGCTTCATGGTGGATGATAGAGGGATGGCATGTTCGTGGCATAATACGGTGCACCCTATGGAAATACATTTGTAGATCTTGATTCAATGTTGGTCTTAACATTGCAACCCCACGAGGATGCCAGAAGGCTGAAGATTTTGATCGGTCCACAGTAGATATGTCTGCTGGCTTCGGTGGCTTCCATGCCTGAGGTACATAATTGGAGTCGAACCTAACGAAGGTCATGGATCTTCCTGGCAAAATGAACCAGGAGAACTTCTTAGCGGCCAAGTCTCTAGCCAAGGTGGTATCGAGACTGTCGTATGTGTGAGTCATGGTCGGCAAGAAGTGAGAGATGAGAGGGAAAGGTGGGTTTTAAGATGTAGCACCGGAGGGAATCGTCCATGACGCTTCTCTTAAGCACTCAGGCTGGTGTGGAATAATGAGCCACTGCTTGGCAACTTCCACAGTGGTCCAAATTTCAAAAGACCTGAGAGTGGCGTTGGCCACAATGCACATAAGGTCATCAAAGAGATATGTCCACAAGGAAACAAGCCTACTAGTAAAGCTTAGCTTCAAGATTTGTTGATGATCAAAGTCCGCAACAACTTTATACAAACTTTATACATGTAAATAGAGGCCGACCTTGAGGTGATCAGCTTGAAGATGGCGCAGTCGTGCGTTGTTCAGTCTGTGACTTCTACATAGTAATAGTTTTTAAGTTGATGGCGAGGGGTTTCTGCATGCGGATTATTCCGGAATGTTGGAAAAACCACGTCGCGTCGCGTCATGCATTACCAAGTGACGGATTAATGAAACTGCTCACTACAAAATGTGAGTACTCTAATAATTCTATCATAGCAATGCCGTCGAATAGTTACAGTATGTATTCATTTCATTATTACCAGCATTGGATTGTACAGCGGGGCCATATTTTACCGTTATAATCAAATAAGTCAAGGACTGTCGCATGTAACAGTAGGATAGGGTATATTTTCATACTAGCAGGCGCCGCAGCTCGATTTTGATGCACAAATACACGAAGTACCTCCAGCAGCCACCTCTCCCCGATGGCGCGTTCTCGAGCGAAAGATCTCCAAACCACGAGTGATGTTTCCTTTGTGTAAGGTTGCTACATTTTGTGTCGGTACGAGTTCGAAGTGATGATTGGACCGGGAGTGAGTTTGGAGGGGAGAAACTACAACACTATTCTGCTACTGGATGTACGACGCGAACGGATACTTAAATTGTAGTAGGAAGGGGGTGGCGTCGCCGGGTAACGATAGCGAATAGAAATGTCGACAGTCGCGTAAGAAATGGAGTACGGTATGAAACGTAAAGAAAAGGTTTCCATCGCCAGGGGACTACGAGTCTTTACATTTGTACATGCAGTCATCTGAAGGGGAGTACGAATTGGCATGATTATGATGTAGTCCTTGTCGCTGCGTTTGGGCTCGAATGTGCCTCTAAGTTGCTGCATGCTTAGAGGCAATCATTATCTGGTGGACAGCGAGCCATCCTTGAAACACCACGTTGTGAGGTGGTTCTGGCAGTAGAGCGTTTTCCCCAGCAAGGGAGTCGAGCTCAGGAAGTATGTCAAGGAGGATGCGAGCAACCACCTCAGGATCACCGACGGGCGAATCAATTAGTCTAGCGCTCCTGACCAGTCGATTGAAAACTCCGCCACCTGGTTTATCTCCCTGCAGACCATTCAGTTTGCTGGCATCGACAGCTAGATCAAAGTAGTGAAGACGTGGACATAGTTCCAGGAGGGAAATGAGGCCGTGGAACGTAATTGCCTGAATAGAACCTGTAGGGGGCATAGTTGGCAGAGGTTGTGGAGGTTGGTTTGCGGGACCAAGGACCTCGGGGGGGACGGGTTGGGGAGATGGAATCAGTACACGTGGCCGTGAGTCGATCAGCTCGAGTTTCTCAATCAGTGGCCAAGCGGCAGCCATCATACGCAAATTGTCGTCGCCGAGAATGAATCGCAACGTCATAGCTAGGCGCAATATGCGAAGTTCGCAAAGGAAGAGAGGTCGTAGCATGTCAGAGACATTGACAGGATCAGCTCCCAGGACGCATGGGAAATTCATGCTGAAATATTGAAGTTTGTGGTGTGCGATAAGGTGCAAGAGGACCTCAACAAGTTCAGGACTGTGACGGGACCCACCCGCATACACATCGATAGCCACAGATTTAGGAGAGCTTTTAATCGCTCCCATAAGTGCTACAACAGTCTCCAAACTATCAACCTTGAACTGGAGAGTATGCAGCGATGGGAATGAAAGCGAGTGTGAAGGCAGGTTGATAACAGATTGGCTGTTAACCTGCAATCGGAGAATTCTGAGAGATGGGAGCCCACATAGGCGGAGAACACCTTCGCGGGTCGTGGGGTTGCAGTCCAGCTCCTCTAGATTTTCCCAAGAGCATATTACTCGAGATATGCAATTTTGGGCTAATTCTGGCTCTGGATGTCCATCTAAAGCTAGAATTTGCAGTGTCAAAGATGTAATTTCGGGGCAAAGTCCTGGAATTTTGTTCAGGGCAAATGGAGTGGATTCCGGACTCCACCGATGGGTAGATATTTTCAGAGACTGCAAATGTGGATTGAGCAAGTGACAGAGCAAATCGAGGCTCGTCCCAGGAGCCCAAATCAATTGTCTGAGGTTCGGGAGGATAGGAGAGGGCATTGCGCAAGAGATTAACGCAAAAACATCGTCGATAACAGAGTGGTGTACATTGTTGCGTCTCAAGAATCTCCACTGTCCGGAAAGGTCCAATGTGCGGACGCGATGAGCATATTTGTAGAAAACAGATAAATCCGGTTCCACTGTATTACTATTGGCTTCTGGGGTGGACTGTAGTATGAGCAATGATTTAGCTTGAAATGTAATAGATACATGTGACAGACATGCCTCATCATTCAATGGCGTAGTAGTGTTTGCTGTGTAAATGCATCGTGCTAACGGACGCAGACTATCCAGATCGTTCCACAGCGCATCTAGAGAAGCTTCGCTGAGAATGCTGCAAGTTCTGGCTAGCATCGCCAAGGTACATTGACCCGTTTGTTTATCATCCCTGATGATGGCGATGAGGTAGGCTTGGACGTCTGGGATTAACAACGCATGATGCATGACGATATTTGAGCCTGATGCTTGCTGGTGGGGGGGCTGAGGTGGATTAATCTACAGTTGTTCATTGGTGCACACGGGTGTCAAGAATCAAGATGACTCTATCAGGCGTCAGTATTGCGTCAGTAAGAGTGATGTACAAGTACTGACATCTAGAAGTTCTTCGCATACCGGGATTTCAATACACCGACGGACCGGTATCGCAGTTTCCGAAAATTTAGACACGCGTATACAGATTGTATGAGGCATGTCGATCATCAAAATAAAGCCCTCCTCTCCTTCGGAGAGTTGGGGACTAAGTAGAAGAGCTCACTCAGAACATACTGAGCATATGGGGAATGTTACCTCATACTTAGTTAATGCGCGGTCCCGCACGAAGTTGTACACATGTGCATTCAGTACATTCTGCCATGTGCTCGACGACCGCCTGGTCACACTAGTGACACTCGTGCATGTATTCGAGTTATATTAGAGATAACCAAGTCTGCAGTTGGCGGTATAGATGAAAGATGGATCGACACTACCGTTCAGAGTCTGCCATGATGCGCAGCCTATCGAACGTCAGTGGGCAACTGAACCTCTTTGGGAGACCCCAACGTCTGAGCCAATCCCGGGTCCAACGCCAGATGTTGATGTCTGAGCGTGGTCAAGTCAGTCGTAACTCGTGAGGCAAGCCAGGGCCGCAGGTGGCGAGCATACCTGTACGAATTGTAGCGTCCGCCAGTAGGTCCCCATTTCTTACACAGGCGGCAAGCACAAACATACATTCGGTGAGATGGGCGCAAGGAAGGATACAAGTGTCAGTAGGACGCCAACCCAATACATAACACGACACACCTTCACAAGTCTCAAAATCCAATATGTGAAGGTGACAGAGGTAAACAGAGAGCGAGTGAAGGGGTAAACAGAGTGACACGCGCAAAGGGTTCTGGATGCGGAAGTTGCGGAAGGTCACGTCGCGAATTATCACGTGGCCGCGGCCGACTCTTGAATAATCCTTTCGACGTTCTCTACGAACTAAGTAGTATGAAATTGCCTCGGCCCACTAATTCACTGTTGGAATCGGAACTTGGCATCGGATAAGATGCGAGCGCAGATCGGAGCTTCCGCTCAGTAATGTTTTGTAAGACGGACTATGGACTATTAGTTATCGTGCACAGGTTGTAAGCCAGTCAGAGATTACCATTCAGTATCGCAGGCAGTATTTATGTTGATTATGGGAACTCGAGTAAGCCAGCGTGCTTACACAGGTACTTAATGGACCGGTCATTTTCTATTAGCGTAGCATAGTATAAGTACCTAATATTTTCGATCAAGTAAAGTAGCGTCGAATAGATCGTCTTTTGACTCCTATCGTGATTTATCACCACATTCACTGTTTGAGAAATAAATTTGGACGAATTCTACCTCTCCTATCGTTACCTACTAGTACTCACTACCCATTTCTCAGGACAAGGTAGATTAACTTGGTTTTGTGACGTTATGTCCTACAGTGTTTCAGGAAATTATGGACTGTTCCTCAGGATTCAGGAATTTGGAAGACACTACAAGACGAGATGACCGCTTTCCTTGCCAAAATTTTAAAAGGGAGGAGTACGCATTGGTATGATTATGGTATACTTGTCGCTGCGTCTGGGCTCGAATTTCTTGCATGTTTAGAGGCAACCATTATCTGGTGGACAGCGAGCCACCCATGAAACGCCGCGTTGTGAGGTGGTTCTGGCAGTAGAACGTTTTCCCCAGCAAACTTGAAGGAGTCGAGCTCAGGAAGTATGTCCAGGAGGATGCGAGCAACCACCTCAGGATCACCGACGGGCGAATCCACGAGTTTAGCTCTCTTGACCAGTCGATTGCAAACCCCGCCACCGGGCTTATCGCCCTGCAGACCATCCAGTTTGCTGGCATCGATAGTGAGGTCAAAGTAGTGAAGACGTGGACATAACTCCAGGAGGGAAATGAGGCCGTGGAAGGTAGTTGTATGAAGTCTTGGTCCGACATGGAAAAATTGGTCCGGCGAGTGGAATGCTGGAAGGAATGTTAGCATGACTAGGTGCGAAATTGATTTGGCTGACCAGGGTTTGCTATAGAGATGGGCGGTTCAAATGGTGGGTTTGTGTTCACTTGAGCTGGATGCTGTGGGAGTTGGGGTTGTGTTGCCTGAATAGAGTTCGGAGGGGGCATAGGCGGCGGAGGTTGTGGAGGTTGGTTTGGGTGATCGAGATTAGGAATAAGCAGGGGAGATGCAGTCAGTACGCGTGGCCGTAAATCGATTAGCTCGAGCTTTTCAAGCCGTGGCCAAGCGGCAGCCATCATACGCAAATCGTCGTCACCGAGAATGAATCGCAAAGTCATGGCTATGTGCAATATGCGAAGTTCGCAAAGGAAGAGGGGCCGTAGCATGTCAGAGACATTGACAGAGTCAGCTCCCATGACGCATGGGAAATTCATGCTGAAATATTGAAGTTCGTGGCGTGAAGCATCCCGACTGACAAGGTGCAAGAGGACCTCAACAAGTTCCGAGCTGTAACGGGACGCATACACATCGATGGCCACAGATTTAAGAGAGCTTTTAATCGCTCCCATAAGTGCTATAGCAGTCTCCAGAGAATCACCTTTGAACTGGAGAGTATGCAGCGAGGGAAATGTAAGCGAATGTGAAGGCAGGTTGACAATAGATTTGTGGGTGATTTGCAATCGGAGAATTCTGAGAGATGGGAGCCCACATAGGAGGAGTACACCTTCACGGGTCGTGGGGTTGCAGTCCAGTTCCTCGAGTTTTTCCCAACAGCAGATTACTCGAGATATGTAACTTTGGACTAATGATTCTGCCTCTGGGTATCCATCCCAAGCTAGAATTTGCAGTGTCAGTGATGTAATTTCGGGACAAAGTCCAGGGAGTTTGTTCAGGGCAAATAGAGTGGATTCCTGAGTCCACCGATGCCTATATATTGTCAGAGACCGCAAATTTGGATTGAGCAAATGATGGAGCAGATTGAGGCTCATCCCAGGAGCCCAAATCAATTGTCTGAGGTTCGGGAGGATAGGAGAGGGCATTGCGTAATAGATTAACGCAAAAAAATCGTCCATAACAGAGTGGCATCCGTTGTGGCGTCTCAATAACGTTCGTTGTTTGGAAAGGTCCAACGTGCGGACGCGATGAGCATATTTGTAGAAAACAGACAGATTCGGTTCCACTGTAATATCATTGGCTTCTGGGGTGGACTGCAGTATAAGCAATGATTTAGCTTGAAATGTAATAGATACATGTGACAGACATGCCTCATCACTCAGTGGCGTAGTGTTTGCTGTATAAATGCATCGTGCCAACGGCCACAAAACATCCAAATCGCTCCACAGCGCATCTAGAGAGGCTTCACTGATAACGCTGCAGGTTCTGGCTAGTATCGCCAAGGTACATTGACCCATTTGTTTATCATCCTTGATGATGGCGAAGAGGTAGGCTTGGACATCTGGAATTAACAACGCATGATGCATGACTCGACTGCTACTTCAAGTTGCTGGTGGTGTTCACTGGCGTCAAGAATCAAGATGACTCAGGCGTCAGTACAAGAATAACTAGTCTGGAAGTCCGCATATCAGGACTTCCACCGGACCAGTACCGGTATTTTCCCTTTTAGCCGCACGTGCAAAGAATGAAAAAGTAGTAGGAAGTAAGTATAAACACGAGAGCATACTCAGAACATACATACTTATTTCATATGTCGACCCACACTCCGCAGGGGATAGCAAATGTTACCTCACATGTAGTCAATGCGTGGTCCCGGGTGTGTGTGTGTGTGTGTGTGTGTGTGCATAAGTGCAAGTAGATTTTGCCATGTGCTCCAAGGATGACCGGTCGATGACTGCCTGGTCGCACTAATACATTTTGCCATGTGTTCGATGGCCGCCTGATCGCACTAGTAAACTCGTGCATGTATTCGAGTTATATTAGAGATAACCAAGTCCGCAGTTGGCGGTATACATAACATGATGATGAAAGATGGATGTACAAGAAAGCAGTTCCAGCAGAAAGCATGCATCGCACCTCTGATTAATGAATCCAGCCGTAACATATTAAGAACCCTCCGTCATACAGAATACCACAACACCGATCGATCATCAGTCGTCCGTCTCTTTCTCTTGCCGACAGCACGAAAGCCATGCGAACCACATCATAGTACGAAGTTGGAGGACGTCCTCCTTCCATGCCATCGACTGGTTTTGCTCCCGGAACTCGCGCGTTAAATTCTCACAACGGGCAATGTTCTCCGGGCTAACAAAATCGACTGCAACTTTGATACAGTCCGCAAGGTTGCATACCTGCGTTGCAAAACGTAAGGGTCGCAGAACAGCCACGTGGTAATTTGACGAACCTGATGGGCGCAACCGGCCGGGATGAATATAGCTTCTCCTGGTTTCTGGTATACCCGATAGCTCTTAATACCTAGCGTATCATACAACTCTTTCCGTAGCTGGCTATCCAAGTAGAACTGTTGTGAATGAATTGGGTCATGCTGGAATGCACCCTTGAATTTCTTCTTAAGAAAATGGCGTAATCTATCTGCGTCTTCGGCACGGAAGAGGTCCCATACTGCGCATCCTGGTTTGCCATCCGGAGAAGGAGACGCGTACGTCATGATATTCACGGCGTCGGCCATGTCCATATGAATTCTCGTCGATCCTTTGCTGCCTGCTGACTCAAATGACGACATTGCATTGTACATCTTGGGTCCTACAATGGAGTGTGAATAACGAGCGGGATCTCAAGTCGTGTCATCATGATGCTTACCGAGATCCGGGGCGACGGTGTTACTGGGGAAATGGGAAGCAATATTGAGCGCACCATCGCGACGAACATAATTGGGCACGGGAACAGCTCGACTAAAATCCTCGAAAAGTTCGGGAAATGCGGTCTTGAAATCAGTTGATGGTGGCCAATCCTAAAGATAGGAGCTAAGCGTAATTCACGAATCACGCTCATGATATACATACCTTGAGCTTCCAACACTCCACACGCCCTTCATATTTTCCAAACCACGAGAAGAACTCGCCTACTGTCACGCGCTTGTTCAGGTCAGTCTGACATTCCAAGATAAGACAACTCTGGGAGTTGTACTTCTGCACAAAATACTCAGGCGTCCACTGAAGCTCAAACTTGGGCAGCAACTCGGTGACCACAATTGGCTCTCCTTTAGCCCACAACGGCCGGAAAACTTCTTCCGTAAGCTGCGAATCCGGGATCGTGAGAGTGTAATGTGAAGGTATTTCGCTTGACGGATAATCAGTGGATGGTGGCACTGTCAGGGCTGATTGTGAAGGTTCGACGACCTGCGAAACAGACGTAGTAGGTACCGACGCGGATTCTGGGTGTGAAATGCCAATTTGTGAAGGGACGTTTGAGAGAGCAGAAGGTTCTGCCGCTGGTGCAGATTTCTCGCCGCCAATTTGTGAATCTGTAATCTGGATTGAAGATGACCCATCTCCTGACGCAGCCCCGTTTGATTGTTCTGCCTGTAGTGATGGATCAATTGCTCCAACGTCAGGCAGTGCATCAACGTCAGGCTCCTCGAGCATAGCTTCCATGTCCTTAATCGCCTGTGCAAGCTCTGCCTTACAAAAGCGTGACATCGGTGAAAAGTCCTTGGCGTGGTGTTCATTCCGGCGCGTGCAAGACAAGAAAAATGGGTTGCTATGAGCGTGTTTTTCACGTCGGGCCTGGAGGGAAGCAATCTCTGACTGGGTTGCGCCGGGGCGATCTTCGGTAAGATCTTTCACTTGCTCGAAGCATTCCGCGCATGCTTCTCTGCCGCATAATCGGCACATCCAACTGCTGGAGAAAATCGAGGTCATGCAGGTATCTATGTATAAACATCAT
The DNA here is from genome assembly GCA_002995055.1 of Rhizopogon rudus. Lineage (NCBI taxonomy): Eukaryota > Fungi > Basidiomycota > Agaricomycetes > Boletales > Rhizopogonaceae > Rhizopogon > Rhizopogon rudus. Next base: position 23,753 of record PVYE01006081.1, read on the forward strand.
CAGCAAAATAGAAATAACAAAAGGTCGTGATACTGACCGCAAGTGGCGCGCACTTCGCTCTCTCGAGTCCTTCGGATGATCTCGGGGTAGTTCAAGTGTTGCAGTTCCTGCCGAAGCGTTGGGAGAAGAGCATGAGCTATCGTCCTCTACAGTATCATATGGTCAGGGTCAAAATTTGCCAAGGCAAAGTCTTTCTCACTTTCGTTCGCCGTATATGAGTGAGAGTCAATGGGACATTCCAGGTTGAGGGAAAATTCATGCTCGGTGCATCCGCTCGCTGGTTCTCAACGAAGCTAACGCCCACAATATTTCTCTGGTTATCTTTCAAGAAAAATCGTATGCCTTGGAATCGACATGTGTCACCAGCCCAGCGACGTGTACATGACACACAACGTGGGAATTGTTCAGATCGATATCGATTCGACATGCACCGAGCGAATTGTAGTTCAGGGTGCAACTGAGCCGCAGAGTCGGCGTTTTGTCCTTGATCGCCCGTCACAATGCGCATGGTACCTTATGGACATCAGAATCAAATGGATGTGATCGAGAAATAGTGGCTTTACTCTCTGCTGTTTTGTCTTTGCCCTTGTCTGCAGGGGCAGATGCGTAGGAAACAGTCGGCATTAACTGGGCTACAAGGGGTTAGCACTTGTCATTTCCATCCTAAATCAACGAACCATTTTGAGCTGCAATTTGAGCAGCTTCACTACGTTTCCTAGCATTGTAACCACGTTTGGATGAACCTTGACATACCGTTAGCCATCAGGAGAAAGTAACGTGTAAGAGCGTACCGTTTCCTTCCGTAGTCTTTGCTTTGGTCTTCGCCTTTTTAGTCTTTGGCGCCGATTCTCCTTCTTCAGTCGAAGGTCGCTTTTGAGGGGGAAGTGGGGCAGGTGCGTGATATAGGAAGATTCCTGCCGGATGATGCATGGGTACCTCAAACATAGGCTGCCCCGGTAATGGAGCAGTGAAACGGGCTGCTATACGAACAGAAGCTCTTTCAGCATGCTGCAAGGCTTTGGATCGGTGAAATTTGAGAAACTAGACTAAGAATAATCAGCGAGATGATAGTTACATGAATTATGGTGCCCCTGTAGTTGTTGTTGTTGTTGAGGATGGAAATTTTGCGAAGGGTGGTTGTACTGAGCTAAGAACGAAGTCAGTGGCGCAATCGATGAGTCAAGTGGCAAGCTAACTGTTCGCTGGATAGTCGCCTGATAAGGCTGGCGTGGACAAAGAGCTTTGAATGAGAATTATCGTGCATCCCACATGCATACTTACCTGTTCGTTCATCCGAATACATTGGTGCGACGACGGAGGGTCCATAGGGAGGATTGGACATATCTGCTTGAGACGGCCAAGAATTCGGGGGCATTCCATAATTTACAGGTTCATCCATTCTTGATCGCCCTTGGCGGTGTACCATGTCACCATTAGGTTCAGCGTGCATGTGAGGGTGTGGTGGCAACTGGTAGGGGCGACCAGGACCAGGCACATTGTCGCCTCTACGTTTAGGCGCAGAGCGGTCTTCACTAGGCTCCCAGCTGGCTTCTCGGAGGTGGAAAGTGGATTCAGACTCTATTGATTGATTATAGTTGGCCTGTGACTGGTGCTGGGCATGTTGATACTGTGAAACGACAACAGGCGATGGAAGATGAGGAGCATGGGAGTAGACTGAGGAGTCAGAAGATGGATTGAGAAGCTGACTGATGGAAGTCCTCTTGTGAGAGTCTTGGATGGTATTCATCGTTGCGGGAAGCGATGAGAAGAAGAGGGAAGACGAGTGTGAGCGAGGGAAGAGAACGAATCCGTTCTTTCTCTGCTGTCGAGAAATGAGGTTGTTGAGAGACGGTACCCAAATCCTCTCAAGTCGCCGACGCGGAGTACGAAAGGAGTCTCCGGTACGGCGAATGCCGAATGCGGTATGTTTTTCTATACGTATTCATCACTTTTCCGCCAAATTTCAGGGGCCGAGAAGCCGAGCCACTGAACTAACCTATTTAGGGGCGCTAACAAGGCGCTATTACACCGTTCCTGCGCTTGAAACTCTAATTTGTACTCCGCAATACGATTTGAAATATTTTAGACAAAGGAAAGCATACAACGTATCTAAGAAGGTTTGTTTCTAGACACGGCTGTCATTACTTACTACTGCGTCACTTGAGTCATCGTGACCAAATATAGTCATCTCATTCTGATCTTATAGATTACTTCCACATGCAGTGCAGATCTTTACTCAACAATCATGATGCTGCCACTTCCTGCCACTTCACTGAGGCATGTTGCCTTGTCATCAAGTCGGGCGCCCACATGGCACCTACAACCAATTCCCGCGACACGTCAAGTTCAGGCATCCCCCGAATCGCTCTAATGCCCACGGTGAGAACCCCATTTCCGTTTACTCGCCACCAATGTTCCAACGAGACATATCGTGTGTTATACCAGTACTACAACCCAGCAAGTGTCAGTAAGTAACTAAAGGTATTAAAAAACCAAGACAGATGCCCCATAAAAACCCATAAAACCCAAGAGAAGATGAAGCGAGCATGCAATGCGCGCGTTCGAAAGAAAATCAACAGGAACGAAAAGGTGTATGTAGAAGGTATACGGAAACGTTGTCCAGGTTAAAGATATTTACGGAAGAACCCGGCGACCTTCAGATAGATTGGTAAGACCATAGGCGCGGCCAGCCTCGCAAAGCTCCTAAAGGTCGCCCAACGAAGTCAATGAGGAGATCGTGGGGCGTCATGGAATTCGGAAGTATTCATTGATGTTTCACTCGCAGTCGCATAAGATGTTTCCGATGAGCTTTCGTGGTATTCTTCTCCATCTTCATAAATATGTAAAGTTAAATCCAACCACGTTTGAGACGGTAATAAAATACCTGTTTGTGAATTCGCATCCTTTGGCTTTGCAGTGTCCGCGTCATCCGTATCATTATTTTCAGCAGCTGTGGCAAATAATCAATGTCGATTTTTCAAGTGCTTTCCACCACGCGCACCAAGTGGGGAAGCCGGCTTCTCTCCTAAAGTCACAAATCTAAACGCAAGAAAGGAAAGGTTAGAATTATCGTACTCACCAGATCGCTCGAACGAATCTGAAGATTCAGACGAGGGAGATGATCCTGGGGAATCATTCTCAGGCAAGTCATTTGAGGGTTTTGATGATGGCTCCTCTTCTTTCGGGTCCGCGGGTTTCGCAGTAAGCACAGAAGGGAGCTCAACAGGGGTGTCTCCTTTCCCCCCTCTGCCCATTGATGACGATCTGCTTGGAGAGCCGGTGGCTGGAGTCGTACGACCCTCAGGGACGTGCAACCGACGAGCCACGATCTGGGCCTGGGCCGTCTGCTCACTCGAAAGAGTTTTTACTACCTCCGGCCGTAGGTCAGCCCACATCTGCAGGGCCTTTATCGACCCCCACTCGATAATCTTATTGTTTAACCACTCTAGAGACACCGGTTTAGTCAGGAAATCGTTGCATCCTGCCGCCAGGGCTGCTACTCGGTCGCTCTGAAGGGATGATGCCGTGAGAGCCACGATAATGACGGCCGAACGGTAGGGCGAGGTTGCAGAACGAATGTCTGAAAATGCTCCATCTGATGCAGTGTCAGATAGCGGTGTTCCAGGAGTGTAGCCTGAGGAACCACATAAACTCTCCAATCTTCTGATCTCTTTCGTCGCTTGTATGCCGTCCATAACAGGCATTTGAATATCCATCTGGTAACACTTCAGCTTAATAAAGATTTACACGAGGGCGAATAACCTACCAGAATCAAGTGGAAACCGCCGTTGTGCCATTTCTGCACAGCTTCTTCTCCGTTCTTGGCCACGTCATACTTAATCTTCTTTCTTCTCATAAAGGTTGACAGAATGGTCTGATTGATGGGATTATCTGAAAACCCCGATTAGGAGGAGTTTTGAGCAAATTTAAAGTCCGTACCATCGACTATGAGCACGCTAATGGGGGGTATGATGCTTGAGTCAGGTTGACCCTTGCCTAACTTCCCCGATGTGGAGAAAGTCGAAGGTTTCCCATCATGGGTCGTCCGTCTTCCTGGTCTTCGGGTAGCTACACTCGGCGGAGGGTCCCCTGTCGTTGGAGAACCAGGAGGAGAAGAAATTCTCCTCAGATCTGTGCTTGCAATGCGCGAAGGTGGAGATAGCGGCGATGAGGGGGCAGGCTCATCTGCCTGTGGGGAAATTGCTCTTTTTGCCTTTGCTTTGGGTGTACCAGATATCGGCGTCAGACCTTCAATTGGAGACGCTTCTAGCGCACTTCCTAATCCATTGGAATGCAAAGCAGCAAATGAGAGCGGTGATTGACCTTGCTTCTTCTGGTCTCCGTCGGATGGACGGCGGGGGGTGGAACTCCGCAGTCGATCAGTATTGGGAACTAAAAACTGCGGTTTATCTCGATCAACTAAAATGCCACTGGGTGAGGGCGCAACAGATTTCGCTGATTTTGCGCGTGGCTGAAAGATGATACCTGCCGGCTGTCCATCAGGGCTCGAGATAACGAGGCCGGAGGATGGTGTCTGGCCAAGCCTCACGGGGCTCTGAGTTTCAGGGAAATACTCCATATTATCTGCGAGACTGAGAGGTGACGGAGGTGCGTGTGGGTGGTGTTCGCCTGAACTGTCTCTAGCGGATCGGACGGACCGATCAGAGTTGGACCGTACTGAAGTCGACGGACGAGAAGCAGGAGACTTTGGGCTAGTCTGAGGCAAATTGAAGAAAGGCGAACTGTGCAAACCAGGGCTCAGCGGTGATGTGGCGATCGGAGAAAAGAAGGGATCAACAATGGGTTTCGTCACCGCAGTATGGAGTGCAGTGAGAAACCTGCGCGGCCCCGCAGGCTTAGGAATAATCATGACTTCGGGTGGATATGTCGCGTAGGAGTGGGATGCGAGATCGCAATGTATGATTTCCTTCACTAGCTTGTAATTCGATAGGCTGGTGAAATGAACGACGACCACGGGAGCGTATGGTGATGAAGCCTGTGATCCAAAGCCAAGGGAACGGGCTATTTGTGGTGACGACTTGGGGCGGTGGTGAGCAGCCAAAGACGGTCGTTTCCGAGAGTGAAAGTTGAGAGGCATGGGCTGCTCGGCTCTGTACTTCCGCAACCTGTCCCGGAGGACGGCGACATCGTCATCGATCATTACAAATGACAATGTCTGGGCTGGGCGGTTAGAACCGTTCATGGCTGGACCTCGAGGATCAGATGGACCACGCTCCCTGCCTGGAGGTGCTGGAATTTCATTAGCGCCTGGAGTACCATCTGCATCAACCTCTGATGACACATGACTGACGTCCAACCCCCAAGCGGTGAGATAGCTCGTCAAGTGATGCGCAAATGAGCTTGCAGTGCTTGCATACAATGTGACTTTCTTTCCACGCAAGGTCTCGGTGAATTGAGTGAGCTCTTCGAGAGACGGCTCTGTTCCCAAACGGACACCGCTAAGAAGAGTGTTCGACTGTTCGGATATTGCAGAGGATTTCGCATTAATAGCGTCCGGCGAACCCCGCTGAAGTCGCAGTTTGACTTCGTACGTCTTTCCTGATGTGATGTCATCAGGAACATCGGATGAAAGAGACGCGCCGCATCGAAGAAGCAGACGTTGAAAGAGCAATGAATCAAAGTTCGGATCTGGGCGCTCGGAAGTTCTATTAGGAGGGTTTAAGTTGGTAGGAGTCATGCCATCCGTTAGCATTTCCAGCGACTGAAGGCGGTGACGGATTTCGAATGTGCACTGTAAGCTTTCATCGTCATCCCCAGGGACAGGGGAAGAAGCACCACTGATTGTCGAATTCGGTGTCTCTGTGGAAGGCGATACACTTGTGCCAGAGATAGACGAAGTGATACTGAGGCCCAAGTCAATGGAGTCGCCGCGGCGTGTAGTATCGATAATTTGACGGACAACCTGTACAATGTGAGACTGATGACTTGTACTGCAACCACCACACTCACGTGTATCAGCACATTGGAAATTCCACATTCCACCCCTTTAACCGCGACATGCCTCATCCCTACATCGCCATGGAACAAGACAAGATCCACACCGACTTCAGCAGCCTTCCCACTCAACGCATCTCCAACTCCTTGCAGCATCTCCCCGATATCGAAGTCAGTAGTAACAGGCAGTCCAGGCAAACGGTGAACATTCGAAGTGGAATCGCCGGAAATATGAGTAGGCATACGATCGAATGTGTCAGCACATAGATCTGGCATATTCGCCGAAATGTAATTGAGATTCTTCATGGTCGTGAAAACTGCAGACATGCAAGCAGTGGGAACCGATAGTGAGCATGCGGCAAATTGCTCTTTCGCTGGGTCGAGAACTTGTGCTGGGGAGATCTGTAATAGAGTCTGGACAACCATCTGGACGGAGTCCGCAAGCTCCAAGGAAAGCTCATGAAACCGGGAGTACTCAGCGTTGCCATCCGTAGGGAGTGGTTGGCTAGGCATTTCGGGAGAGCTGGATCCAGTCCTACGGGGATTTTTAAGATGCTCTAGCTGTGATGGCAAAGGCATGGAAGCTGCACGAGAAAGTCGTGGTATAATACTGGAATTCTCATCGTGGTGATGAGCTGCGGGATACTGCTGAAGCCGGAAGCGGTGGCTAAGTGAAGAGTCGAATTCGTCAGTAAGCTCGGCCTGTGATTGCCTCTCTCCAAACGAATAAAAATCTTTATCTGAAGCCTCGGACTCCCCGTCAGAGGAACTGAGGACAGCTTGGCGCTCCATAAGGGGTGCAAGTACAGGCGGGGGAGGTTCTGCTGACCACGTCACCGCAAACTTGCTTGGGCCAAGGGCTTCTGGTGTTAAGATACCTTCCTCATTGACAAGGACAGACACGGGGAGACGAGGAGCAGTTGGTTTGGCCCCGCTCATCGAGGATAGTGCCGTAGGGTAAGGGAGGGGTTACGGCAACAGCCGACGCGGTATAATTCAGGTTTCGAATGACAGAACTTGTGCAAGAGATTCAGAGGACGCGGTAATAAGTGGTTTGGAACGAGATTGAAGTGGGGGAGGAAATTGGGACCCGTAGCCAAAGGGAGAGCTTTCAATCTTTGCTAAACTTACGTGACCGTAAGAGTCCTCCTTTTTGAGCATGCCCTGTCCCGATTCATTTATCGCATGATCAAATAACTTCCGGCATTATCTCCTAGAAGCTTCCGAAGAAATCCATCCATCCAAAGCACCAACATGCGACAAAATCACCAAAATATATTGCGAAACGTAGACAAGTAGGACCAAGTACGTATTATCACCTTAGTAGGTCAACTCAACATCTCCTTCAGCAACCGAATCCATATCGTGGTAGCTGACTTTCTTGCCCCCAGCAGCCCTGGGATCTTCCTTCGCATCGGGTGGCGGAGGGGGCGGTGGACCTGAGCTCGTAGCTCCTCCTCGGCGACCTTTCCTTCCAAGATCTGCCGCAGTCTGGCCAACAATGTCCATCGTAACTTGTGGCTTAGCGGGAAGTCCAGCATTCGCGAAAATCGTAACATCCATAGGCTGCTCCAGATTTGGGGCATAACCGCTGATACGATCACTGAGCCTGCGAGCAGTGGTTGCTTCATCCCTTCGTGGAGGCGGAGGGGCAGGATATATCCCTGTGTTGTGTAAATATCCGTAGTGATCCCAGTGACCATTGTTTCCAAAGGGTGGTGGTGGTGGATACGCGGCAGGATAGCCAAAATATGGGTTCGGACGGCCATAGTCGGGAGGCGGATATACCATTGGGGGTCCTTGAATGCCGAAAGCTTGGGGGGGAGGCTGACTGTTTCCGGTAATAGGAGGTGGGTGTGTGAACGGCTGAATCCTGTGTGGGTCAAGCGCGAAATTATTGAAGTAAGGCACCTAAAGAGCCGACGATCGTGAGATGGGCTGCAAGAAATGGAGATTAACATGCGTACCTCGTCGAGCTGTTTTACCAATTCGGGGTGCTTATTCGCGACATGCTTCTCGACAAACGAGGTAGCTTTGAAGAGCTTCTGGCACGTTTTACACCGGAATCTCCCTTCATCCTCCTGCTTGATGTATTGCTCAACCGCTTTGCTCAGTTCCCTGCAACGAGAATGGCATTCCCAGTAATATGCAACCAAGAAAGCACTCACTCATCAGGATCCTTGCCACCATATTCATGTGGGTCCAGGCCGTTGCGGTTGATCAGAAGCGCAATTTTGCTGTCAAACCACTCAAGCCAGCGCTCATCTGAATCAACCTGATCAGCGAAACGGAATTGAAACATTTTAGGGAGCTTACCATTGCGCTTCCAGTCTCTGTTCTCGAACGGCTTAGGGGGTAATGGGTCACTTTCTTTCTCATCATCCTTTTCCTTTTTTTCTTTCTCAGCCTCAGCAGCCTTCACCTCCTCAAGCATTGACTTGGACAGAGGCTTTCTCACGTGCTTCAAGCACTTACGCTGCAACTCTTCAAGGTGGTCAGTCACAACAGCGCAATAATAGCACGCGTGGAAGGCTGCGCGAAGATAGGCAAGATACAAGTCGAGGGAAATAACCGCCTAGAAGAAACCAAAAAAGGGAATGTCAGGGACTATCGAGTAGGCGGCAGTACATCCACATACTTTCTTCGCCTCCATCACTTTTTCATCGACCACTCCCTGTTCGCCAAGGTCTGCCATAATCTTTTCTATCCTCCGTTCTATAGCCTCAGATCCAGACTCTTTCGGCTCTGAATCGTCCTCATGGTCTGCATGTGCATCACTCATCACAGCATCCACGAGTTTTGTATCTCCGTTGGTCGCCGAAGACTCATGCCCTGACGGACTAAACTGGCGTAGTGTCATGGCTTCTTCCTCTAAAATAGAGGCTAAAAGCTTTGCATTCGCAAGATCTTTTTCGATGCGGTCTGGCTTGCTGGCGACTTCTGGAACATAGCGGACTCTGTTTACAAAGGGCTTAACAGTGTGAGCAACGTGAAGCTTGAAGCCTTCGATCTGACGGAGTCATGTTAATAAGAAGAACCACGCGGAACAAAATGCAGATCGTCACCTTCTTATCCGTCAACTCATTCATGACGACGGTCATATCAGCATCGTCCCGGAACCTAATCCAGCCAGCCCGGTAATAGTTGCGTTTCTGGAGGGGATCGCCAAGCGCTAGATACATGTATCCCGGAACCTTACTACATGCCTATAACGCGCTATGAATTCATATAAACACATAGAACAACCATACTCACCTCTTCCAGCTTCATGCGACCAATATCAGGTGGGATAGTGCGAATCATGACTTGGTTGCCTTCCGGAGGTACGGCAATCTCTTCGCCACGATTATTGCGTTTGTTGTCATTCATAGACTTCCCGTTGGCCTCGACGCGGCTGGGTTCCTGTTCACCAGCGTCGTCCTCGGCGTCGAGGTTGAACTGCATATCATCATCGCCAGTTTTCGTATCCTCACCAGCCTCGACTGTTTCCTTCACCGGAGAAGTCGTGTCTGTTTCAGGCTCGCTCAAGTCAGGATCAAAGTTGCCCGACTCGAGGTCAAGGAGGAATGTGTTTAATCGCCCTCTCCAACCTTCCTTTCGGACACGACGGCGCAGAGCAACAAACTCTTGAGCAGGGTCATACTTCTCTGCAAACCACGGGGACTTCCTATGGTGATCAAACATGGTCTGCAACTACATACATAACAAAAGACATTCAGCTGCTGCTTCATAAAACTCATGACGGCAAAGGACAAAGTATGCCACGCAGTACACACACCGCGCTTGAGAGATTGGCGGTGACTAACCTGATTTGCCATAAATTCTTTCTTGTATTTCTCCCAACGAGCGCGGATGCCATTGCGAGGCTTGGAACCGTCGCCGGCTTCTTGCTCCGCTGCTTTGTCTGCAGTGTCTTCCTCGGTGGCCTGCTGAGGGAAGAAGTATCTGAACCATTCAGCATACTGCTTTAGGGTTGCGGGATGGTCTAGAGTTCGCGGGTCAGCAGGTGCCCGACGAGGATATGGTGGCGCAAATTGAGTTCGGGGAGGAGACCTGTAACTATATGCTCGGGAATGTGCATCTAGAAAGGAGGTTAGCAACGGGACACGATTTCAGGGCAGTAAAAACACCATAGTCATCGCCATAACGTGGGCGCGGATCGTACCGCTCCCTTTCCCTGTCATAAGGAGATATGGACCTGCGGCGTTTTCTACCTATACAAATCCGGTATGTCAATATGCTGTAAGAGAGCTAAAATTGGTGAATTTTTCATACTATCGTCTGGCGGGGGACTGCGGCTTCGACGACGAGCAGGTTCGTATGCAGCTCTATCTCGTTCATACTCGACCCATACTCTCTCCCTATCCCTTTCATGTGGGTCCCAGCCGCCTCTGTGCTGGTCTGGAGGATACGCAGTGTCGGAATGTGGTGGTCGAGGATGACCGCCACGAGGAGGTGACCGAGAACGCGAGCGACGAGGTGGAGGATAAGCAGGAGCGGGCCAGGAAGACATCAGAAATATCTTAAGTAAGAACTGAGAGAGAAATCAGAGACGATATTCCACGGCAAGTAATAATGAGAAGAGGGTGGGGTTTGAGGTATTGAGCCGAGCATGATGGAGAAGGACAGACCTCTTGAATCGCGAGACTGTGAGCTTTTGAGACCAACTGCTGCCAGTTGACCGACTCAAACCTTTGTCGACAATGTCGCGATGCAACTCGCTCTTTCCGTCAACCATGTTCTCTTCTTCCGCATTCACGCGCCGATTCAATTTTAATCGGTGCCGACGGCTGGCCCGTGCACACAATGAACTCGTTGAATAACGCGACTAAAATATGCTACCAAGAACACTATCAAGCTGGGTATCCTCTGCAGGTTTCTTTCTTTTCCGAGGCTCTTCTTCTTTACTTTCAGAGGGACGCTTGAGCGGTTTCGATGGCTCAAGCGGCCCTAGACCCTTCTCCTTCCTTTTTGCGTTACGCTTGTCCAGTACTCTTGCCAGTTCAACATTCTTAAGATAATCGCGTTGTTCCGACTTTGACTGTGCAAGCTCGACGCGCAACTTCGCAGTATGAATAGCAGCTTCGTGTGCTGGGGGTTGAAATGATATTTCCACGTGTACCACGACAGGAGCTCGAAACACCCACCTATTTGCTCTGTCAACATATTCCACTTGAATTTTGGGAGGTACTTCATAGTCCACACGTCATCTCGCCAACGGGTACCTTTCTTACCGCCAATGGGCTGCGCGTTTAGCATCTCGGCCACAGATCTCGCAACTTTCTTGTCCTTGAACTCGACCCAGCCTTCAGTGAAATGCGGTTTTTTGGTAGATGTGTGCTTTCGACGAAGGAACGCACGTTTGGGATCTTGATCAAGGTCAGTGAGCGGCATAGCATGCATGGTGCAGAGCTATCACACCTTCTTGCTGGAGATAGACTCTCCCCACTTCGCCGTGGGCACTCATTAGATGCCGTACCTTGGCAGGACGCATCCCAGGGGGTATTCGTGAGATGTAGATTACACCAGTGCGAGCTTGCGCAGCATTGAACTTTGCAAGCGCCTCGGGCGTCAATGGCTGAACTACCTTCGGGCCAGCATATCCTTCGAGATCCATTCCCTCGCCTATTTCTTGGTCTTCCTCCTCGCCTGTTTCTTGACCTTCCTCCTCGCCTATGTCTTGGTCTTCCTGCTTGTCTACATCTGATGCCGACTGTTGTTTGGAGGTTTTCATCTTCACAGGAGGAAGTTTTGCGAATATTCTTTGAAATAAGCGTTTACCATAGTGTAATAACAACCATCAACAACGTAAATTAACTTGTGCTTTCAAGTAAACTTTGGAACCTTTCTTGATCGCTACGTCCGCGACGATGCGCCTACTAACGTTCAGCGCGTCAAGACACATTTTTCGATCATGTCCTCAACACGTACCTCCATCTTTTGTAGCGTTGAGACAAACACTATCATTCCCTCGCCATACTAGTTCTTCTGCAGACGAACGCACACTCGCCCAGTCTAAAGAGGTGCTCGACTTGCTAATGGGGTCCGAATCAGATGTCAACCTCAACGCCTCGTCCTCGCTATCAGACATATTATCTGACCCCACCCCCCCGCCTTCCACGACCACTACTTCAACTCCAGACGCTTCACAAATGTTAATCCCGCCAGCATCTGACCCCCTCCTTCACTTCCTCGCGTCTTCCCTGCAGCGGCACGGACAACGCACAAAAGCAGAGCGCATCGTCTCCCGCACCCTCCTCTACATCCACGCTCTCACCCGCGCACCACCACTTCCAATCCTCCGTCATGCTCTCATCACAGCCTCCCCCGCTGTTAAATGCATAACATACAAGCGCGCAGGAAAGAACGTCGTGCGACCTGCTGCTCTTACAGAAAAACAGCGCGTAAGAGCGGGCGTCCATGCTGTAATAGCAGCCAGCAAGAACAAGAATGGGAAGACGTTGGAAGAGCGTTTAGCCCGCGAGATCATCGCTGTTGTTAATGGAGACAGCAAAGCTATTAGTGACAAAGAGCTGGCGCACAAGCAAGCTATGGTCAATCGGTATGTGCCCTGTTGATAACGGGTGATTGTTATTGACACATTTCGTAGGGGCAACGCGCTCGTGAAGTGAAGCTCTTGTCTGTGTGCCGTACTTTACCCTCTTCTTGTAATGAACATCCGAATTCACTGCCTTCATGACTTGATGAGTGCTGCGCCACTATTTTCATCATCAGGCTTAAATTTCGCTATATATTCAGCACGAAGGTTTATGCCGACGGAAGTACACAATCGTTTTTGCGGTTGTCAATAAGGATACGTGCCAACGTCATACTCTTGACAGCGCTCAGTATAGAACCCTTGTGCGCAGGGAGAAACGGAAAAGCAATATCATTATCCATGGAGCAACTCCATCGTCCAACCAACCACTGAAAGGGACAGGTGCAGGAGAGCTGCCTACGGAAATGCAGTAAGAACTTGGTGAACGAAACTCGATCAGTAAGATAGGGACCGATGCGTCGTGCTTTATGACTGGTTCGATGCGACCTTTATGCGATGGCCTGGTATAACTCAGAACTGCGCTTTTCTTGTGGGACATTCACTTTCAAACTGCACCTTACGGCCGGCCGGGCCCTCACATAAAACGCACAAAGTGCTTTACATGAAGTGCTTGTCCAATTAATGAAATGAAGTAAACCATACAGGAATCGGGCAAGCGGAAAACGAGCGGCGCAAGAATGATTTGAGAGAGCAGTGGGTTGCGGTTCTAAAAGGTATACCGTGACGTCGAAGAAAGAGATTTCAGCGCTCCAGCGCTCACTATGTATCTCAGATAATACAGTGCGTTGCATAAATAAGTTCAGTACTTGATTTGGAGAAG
>PVYE01006087.1:2608-13366 GCA_002995055.1 Rhizopogon rudus
GAAAGACGACCAAGGCAATGTGGTCAATTTCACTCCCAAGTTCACGACAGGAATCACTTAGTAACTGGTTCTCCGAGTCATTGCATCCTCCCGTTACTAACAATTTCGTCGCTTCAGCTACCCTACGACTTTTCCTTGCAGTATTTCGGCACGTTCGCATCTTCGTTCAGAACTCTTGGACGTTTTGTGAATATCACATGTGGATATGGATTTGGATTCAGAGATTTGACTGTTTCGGAAATTTGCGGTCTATCGATATGAAAGTAACTTGTAAGACAACGACGCGAAAGAGTTTGTGGACAGGAGGGGAAGGTGGAGGGAACTGAGAGCAGAAGGCGGAGGGGAACGGGAGAAGCTGATCTGCGTACTTGCGCTTGCATCCGTTCAGCGCATTCACGTCGTTGACCTCTGTTATGATAATCCAACTTTTGAATATCTTAGAATGCACCCCCGTGACCGTGGAAGATGTCAAAGACTCGGAGAAGGTAAACCACTGTTACTTCCTGTCATTCCCGTGGACTTAAGTTACCAGTAAGTATCTTTGTCCGAAGCCACGGAGCTCAAGTGTAATTGTTTGTCGGTCTTAGGGGTCTTGTAGATTGGACGAGACTGCTAAGTATTAGTAAGCAAAGGTAAAGTTGTTTTGCAAATTGCAAAGTGCTCGCCTAAAACCACTACGAGTGTCCAGAATGGTGGACTCGCAAGTTGTTAGCAGCATACTGGATGAGATGACCAGTGGCATGGCATCAGTGCGGAGTGTCATCCAATCCCTAAAGGAAAAGTGAGCCACTTCACTCTTGCGACCGTCGAGCCCTCATCGACACTCGCAGATTCAAAACTTCAGATGAGATGGATATGAAAGAAGGGATATCTTTGCTTTCCCTCAAACACCACCTGCTCCTGTCGTACCTGCAGTCCCTTGTTCTGGTTTCTACACGTCGAGCAATTGGAGATTCGTTAACAGATAGAACACCACCCAACTCCTCTTTCAGTACGGTCGATCGAGAAGCACGAGGCTCAGGTGCTGGTGACCTTGTTGATTCTATGATAGAAGGTCGCATTGTACTCGAAAAAATAAAAGTCCTGGAAAGTAGGATGCGATACCAGATCGAAAAGCTGGTCAGAGTTGCTGAAGAAGCTCCCTCTGGCAAAGACGTAGCCGAAGGTATGCTTCCCTTCGCTGTAGTAACGCTCCCTCCTTACAAATACGCTCTCTCAGATCCCCTCGCCTTCCGCCCGAATCCCCAAAATCTCGCCGACAACGAGCAACGTTCAGACGAGGAGCAAGACGGCCATTCAGACGTCGAATACCGGGATGGAATCTACCACCCTCCCAAACTCGCCCCAATGCCATACACAGAAACAGGGGCTGACAAGCGTTCTAAGCGGCAGCCCGTTCCAAAGGCACTTTCATCTCTCCTCCACCAAGACCCTTCGCGTCCCCACATCGAGGGTACATCCGGCCTTGGCGCTATGCCATCCCTCGCGTCCGACCGTGCCCGTGAGATCCAGCGTTTGAAAGACTTCGAGGAGGAGAACTTCACACGCCTGGTGATGAAGAAGAAAGATGCGCGTAGACGACGGAAAGACGAAGAAGATTTGGCACTCGGAGGTACGGGTTCAGGAAAGGGTAGGAAACGTGGTCGTGGCCTGGAGGATGAGTTCGCGGACGTACTGCACTCAATCGGGCGCACAAAGATGGGGGCGCTCGGTGATGGGTACGAAGAGTTGAGGCAAAGGGGTAAGAAAGCCGATGCATTATCGAGATCTCGAACGAGACGGGGAGAGGGCCTCGAAGGCACGGATGGTGACGGGTCAAGACTCAAGAAAAAGACGAGATTTGAAAAGGAAAGGACAGTTCTAAATAAGAAAACGAAAACAAGAAAGAGATAGTGTCTCTACTTGGAGTTCTTGTTACATTTACCCAATTGCCAGCCTCATGAATCACAATTCAGATTGGGATCCACAGCAAAGGAAGATCATTATCGCGAGTAATGAGGTGACCGAGGTGTTGAATATTGAATGCCATTGAATGCCAATATGTGATTTGTCAAATATCGGAACCAGAAATACAATGAACTTGCAAGCCATGGCTGGAGGACGCGGCATTAGATTTGGATATATGAGAGACAAAAGTATCTGGAAACTGTGCATGTAATGAGTAGCTGATCCATCGGACGACATATGTGCAGTGATATCTTCGAGTTTGTCAGAGGCCAAGCGTGTCTTATCGATGACGAATGCCCACATAAGAATAATTCTCAACTTGCGGCCAGTGCGAGTTTAACGTTCAGTCCCATTGGAATACGAACACAAGGACTCATTTGCACTGCTTTCAGTTTTCACAAATATATTATACATAGATCTTCTTCGAAATACAGCGACGAACGATACTGCTTCATGTCGCCGCACGCAAACTCTCTGCGATAGTAGTCCCTTTAAATCTACCGGGAATCGTGTCAAAAACATCTGAGTCCCGACTATCAGTTATAGTACTCAGTGCTCACCCGACAAATTTTGCTCCGGGATCGGAGAATGTCCTGGAACAAGTGTTATGTTATGAAATCGGCGTGCCAGAATCAAGATGTTGAACGCACGATCGGACGGCACACCAAGCTTCTCCTGAAAGAATTCAGTAAACGCCTTCGTCCAGACTATCGCATTTTCTGCGTTTACGTTGAACAGGCTTGCCTTATTTACGAGTCAGTAAGGTGTCAGGGTCCCAGAGCCACTCAACAAACCACGTTTTGCATCAAAGCGGGATCGAAAGTGCCACCATAAGCGAGGTAGGGATTATACAAGAAGTTCACATTGAAAACGTTCTCGTCTTTGCCGAGGGTCGTCGCGCAGAACTGACATGTACGAGGGGTGAGCATTGTCTGAGTACGTACGCGGTGAAATTCTTGACCTTGGAAAATTCGCGAACGAATGCCTTCGTAGCCTTTTCAGAGTCAAACTATATCATGATGTGATTTGTCAACTGTGAGTTTAATGAACATGTGGTTATAGAACAAACCTTGACATTCGTTGTTAGCTCAATCAACGGCATGATAGAGTGATAATAGCGGTGAGATGTCGGCGCAGATGTACGGGAAACGTCAACTACATATACCTATCATCCATCATAACATCACACGCGATGTCCGTAGTAAAGCTATAAAGAAGGAACGACTATCTGTCGGAATGAAATTCCCAGACTTTTAAGAGCTTATAAGACATTTAATGCCCTATTTGGAGGATGTCGTTATAAAGGCGCGGGCTTGCGAGCGGACTGGGTTGAATGGAACCTCAGAGTGCCCAATTTGTGACTTCGTCCGTAAGTCCACAGTCGTTTTTAAATGTTGATACATAAAAACGGATGTGTTCGAGCCTATTTGATGGTGTACGATCACATGTAAACAGTGAGGGCGGTGTTTTGTGCAAGTTACAACCTCTCGGTCTGAATCAAGTCCTTGTTGACGCGTTGTTTGTACCCAATGTCCATCATGTGACAGTCCCAGTCGCGACCCTCAGGCTCAAGTTAACTTTAAACTGATCATTCTTTAGTCGTCCCATGTCTTCAGTGTCACGAAAGCGCGTTGCAGTTAGTTCTGTCACCATTGACTCAACCTCTACCAAACGACGAAAGGTTGAAACGTACGCCTTTCGCAAGTACATTCGGAACAAATTCTAGTTAACTCGCTTGCAGTTCTACGGTCATAGTTGCAACAGTCGTCGAAGAATCATGTCAGAGCAATGTACCTGACATGAAGGCTATTATGGAGAGCTTAGAATGCGATACCATGGGGGACTCCTGGAGGACTGCTTTAGAGAAGGAGTTCACGAAGCCGTATTTCCAAGAAGTGCGTTCCAACTCCTTTGCTATGTTATTCGCTCCTCTGATGAGCTGTATCTGCATCAGCTCAAAGATTTTCTCATTGCTGAGCACAATGCGTACACTGTATACCCCAAGCGTTGGTGGATCATGTTATCCTTCCATAAGACGTTACAGAACTCTTTGTAGTAAACGATATCTACTCCTGGTCACGATTGACCCCACTTGACTCTGTGAAAGTCGTCATACTCGGTCAGGTGCGTTGCATGAATGATTGGTGCATGTTTTGTTACTTATCATGCCACTCGACCAGGATCCATACCATAATGTAGGACAAGCGCATGGTATACGGATTTAGCCCATCCACGATAAGATCTAACAGTAATACGATGTTTAGGCCTCTCTTTCTCCGTCCTCCCACCAACTAAGCTCCCTGGCTCCCTGAAGAACATCTATAAACAACTTCTAAATGACATCCCCGCTTTCAAACTCCCCACATCTGGGTTGGTCATATATCTCCCGTTCTTTCACGCTGGAAATTTACTGACTGTTACGCAGCGACCTAACGCCCCTGGCAAAGGCCGGGGTCCTCTGGCTGAACACCTGCTTGACCGTACGTGCGCACAACGCCAACTCGCACGCAAAAAAGGGCTGGGAGACTTTCACAGACGCTGTCATCCGAACGGTGCTCGACCGCCCGGACGGAAGGGGTGTTGTGTTCTTCGCCTGGGGCTTGCCCGCACAAAAAATATTCAAGAGACTTGAAATTGACGAGGTGTGTACCAGCTATCTGCTCTTTCTAGAAATCCAATTCACACTGAGTAGGAAAAGCATCTAGTGTTAAGGTATGATGTCCTTCCCTTCATTTGATCAAGGCGCCCACGAAATCATTTTCTGTGCGTTAGATCTGCGCATCCTTCTCCTCTTTCTGCCCACCGGGGGTTCCTGGGAAACGGTCACTTCAAGAAAGCCAATGAATGGTTACAAAAGAAACACGGGGAAGAGATCGATTGGGCAGTTCTCAGCTCCGTTCCGGCTGAAGATGCAGATACTTCTTCATCGTCGGCTAGTATCCCAATGACATGAATTGTGGCAAGGCTGATATCTCACGAAATACAACGTACACCCGAGAAGGAAAGCGAATCCGATTGCAATGAATGATCCTTGCGCCTTATATTACATGTATGTGACAGATCTTCCTCATCGATGCCTTGGGTTGTTCCAATTTTGGCTATGACCACCGACTCCGAATTGCGTATCACTAGGGGCAAAGAATGCTGGGAAGTCAGCGTTGAACTGTGATTGCGCAAAGCCCTGATTCATCATTGAGAAGTGCGGAATAGGTAAGGTCTGGGCAGCCAGAATGGGCGAGCGGGTGATATTTGGTTGCGCGTCTGGCTGAGGTGGTGGTTTCCAGTTCTGCACGGCCATTCAGCATTCTGAAAGATCGCGCGGAAAGGAAAAGGAATAAGAACGCCTACATATTGCTTTCCTTCACGATACAATTCCTCCAGTTTGTCGTCGAAGACGCGGCGCTCTTCGAAATCATAATATGCCTTGTACAACCTGAGTGCACTTCGAGCGTCCTCGATCGAATCGTGTGTGTCTGTTTGAATATGCTCATGCAGGACAAACCAGGACAGGAAACGCAGTGATAGTCGCCGCTGACGGGTACGTAGGAAGTACAAGTCAACCGTGTCTATAACTTGCTCTGGTGGTACAAAGATATCTGACCATGACCACAGTTAGGAAGTGAACTTCACTTAATTCCTGGAAAGAACATACTGATTATGCGGAAGTCTTTCGAGAGCCCGTGCCCGATGAATATACATCCCCGGTCAACCAACACCCTGAGCTTCTTGTAGACAAGCTTCAACGGTGTCAATGTGTACCGCGATAAATGCGGGTCAAGGTCGCCGACTATCACGATAGGTCAGGAAAATAAGCCGAATGTCCAAGAGACCAAACCTACACTTGATCCCAGAGAACTCCGTGAGATAATCAACAATGACCTCGCTAGTGTGGATGTGATCGTCAATGAACGGGACGCCCTCTTTCGGGCCATCACCCCTAAGGACGGACACGCGAGCAAGACTGAGACGTGCGGGGCGGATGACGCGGTGGGTACCATTCGAACGATACTCTGTTTCTTCCTGTCAAGCATGGGATACATGAAAACGTAGCCGAATGGAAATTCTCCACAAAACATACCTGCTGCATGGAGACGAACTCAGCATCGATCGCGACGAGGGTTCCAGGTTTAGGGAGTTCTGCGAAGGAAAGGCATTCGTGCCGGATAAGACTCCCGTCGCGGTTCCTATGTGCGAAGATGAAAAGAGTAGACCAGTCATGAAATGAATGCACTAACACAGAGATAGAGGTATCTAAGCTCAATATCGACGGATCCAATTGCTGTGGAAGGCCACTGTAGTCGAGCTGTTGTCGCACATCAATGCGCTCGAAATATAAGACCGCTGGGACCTGCTTCATCTTCAGCGCATTTATGCAGAGAAGATGAGTAGCAACTGACCTTCCACGTGCTTGGAAAGCTCAACGCCTCTTCTTCTGATATATTACGCACAACGAAGTCATTGAAAAGAAACCAGGGGCTCTTAAGCTTCGACTGGCCCTCTGCTTCAGGTACTGTGTCGCTTGTCAGTGGGGTTGATAATGACTAAGAAAAAACTCGCCCTTAACAATCGCAACAAGATGCGAGCGTCTTGCCTTTGTCATAATTTGCACCACCATGGCCTATGAAAGTAAGACTGAGCACACGAGCGGCAAGTAAGACGAATAAAGCTCACTCTAAGTTCATACACAACCCCCATTACCTCATTCACGCCCTCTACCTTGCCTGTCACCTCCACCGTTGGGCTCAAAAATCTCGACTGTCGGCTATCTAGCCACAGTTTGAGATTATCTTCATTGTAGACACTCGCATTGACAGCAAGCACGGGTGGAAGCTCAGATGAGGATATCGAGCGTCGTGAACTGAACGTGGCAAATTGCTTGCAAGTCTGACACGTTGCCTTGTGCGTCATCTGGCGAATCAGGGAAGCGCGAAGGATACTGGCAAAATCAGTTGCAGGAGGTGGATCTGAGGGCGTTAGCTAAATATGTCCGTCAGTATCACAATGTGTGTAGTGCATCAAGAATCCTTACTCTACGTGGGTAAACCATATCAACGACATGTGTCATATTCTCCTTCTCCCTCACAGCCTTGCAGCTCATACATGTGATGATAGTCTTCGCATCGATGCCAAGGAGCTGTGTAATAGGAGCCGCCGCAGGCGAATGTGTGTCCTCCTGGAATGTCTGATGTATGAGGCGTGGATTGTGTGGAAAGGCGTTTCCTTCAATTGAAAGATGGTCTACGAAGAAGCGATGGAAGGACTGAATCATATGGGCGTAGTCAACTTCGGTAGGCTCACGCCCATAATCGATCAGCTCGATCTGGTTTTGACTCTGAGCAAGCACACCGACGGTCTTGCAGAAATTGCTTCCTTGGCAGTTCGTGCCGCCCGCGTCCTCGAGCATACGCGCCACGAAACCAAGTTCGCACAGCAGGCAATGTTCCCTTGGACAATTTGTTGTGATATGTGACTTGGCAAGGCGGCGTATAGGGTGGATGTAGTGCATGACCTGGAGCATCGGGTTCGTGTAGGAGTTGAGAATGTGCGTCTCAAGACCACTATAAGGTGTTCTGTTGTAGAAGCTACAGAAATATCAATCAAAGTTACCAGAGCACAATTAGAGTTAAAGAGAACACACCCGAAATCGAAATCCTCCACGCCGAACTTCGAGTACTCGATTTCTACTTTCCGATAAATTCGAGGCACCTCCTCGACGCTATCGTCGATGCTCAGTGCTTCTAGTTCGAGCTACATCCTGTCACTTCCACCCAATAAGTGAATAAACAATCATACTCACATCGTCTCTTCTGCCCTTTCCACTCCTGAACCGTCCTTGATCTTTGGCAGCAGTTACAGGTACACGATTCCTCCGTCCTTGCAGCTCTTTCGGAAGAGCTGCATATGCAATATTGTCATTCATCTTCATGGTAGACAAAACTTGTGGCGGGATTTTCGGCGGAGGTGGGCTCAAGATCCCAGAGCGCGGGAGAAATTGTGGTGTCCACGAGGAAAGGAGCAAAGTGTTGTAGTATGGCATGCCGATAGAGTTGAGGGGTCTTTGGTATGATGAAGTAGGTGAGAAGTATGTCTAGATGGTGTAAGATAACTTACGTTGAATCTGTCCAGTTGATATCAGGGAGGGGGTCAGGAGGATCGGCCCATTCGACTGGTTGACCTTCAAAGCCATTGAAAAGTGGTTCTACGTCCTCTGCGATCGCTGTCATAAGGTGAATGGCACCAAGCGCGTCGCCGAAAGCGAGGAATGAGCCATTGGATGAGACAGCTGTTGCGCTAATATAGGACGCGGTCTCAAGCTGCAACACGTGAGAGGTTAAACTCCAGGTAGTGCCACTGTCATACCTGATAAAACCCAGAGACATTACTGTAATCAGATACGTCAACAACGTTGACCAGACCCTGCGCAGAGGTGACAACGAGGCTAGAAGTGTGTTTAGGAAGGATATTAATGAATGCCGGACCGTCCTGGAAAGGGATAGGAGGGAGAGGACGCATAGTACGGAGGTCATATACTTTCACCAGGGGGTCAGGGAAATCGTGACCGCGTCTTGCGACACATCAGTAGGATCTCCATACACGGACCATCACTAACTCACCTGACACTCCAACCGATCGTGTAGAAATAGTTACCGCTGACCTGTAGGTCTTGCACACCACTAATATGTGCCAGCACCGAGTTCTCTCCGTTCTCGCGCAGAAGACCTGTGCGGGGGTCATGTACGCGCACGTAGCCATCTGCTGATGCTGCAAGGAGCGTTGAATGTGAAAACTGGAGGTGCGTCGCAACGGATGGCGAAGAAGCAACGTGGACGGGATTGCCTGTCATCGCATTCAGTAGGACAAGCTCAGGTGCAGTGGTCGAAGCTGCCAGGACGTTAGAAGAATACGTAGTGCTTGAGAATGCTGTCAGAGTAGAGGATGACCTGTCCCTCGATAAAATGATACCCAAGTGTAGGACTTAAGGGAAACACATACCGAAAGAACCACTTGTTCATCCCACCTTTGGCCCACGAGCCGATGCCTTCACCTGCAACACCAAGTGCCCTGACGTAGTTGTCTCCTGCTACAATCTGCTTAACTGCGGTAGGCTCGCCTGCAACCGGGAAGGACACGCCACGAAGACCCTGGACGGTGTGCAGCGCGATGACCGCGCCTGCGTTGGTCCCAGACCAGAGCGTGTCAGAGACGGGATCGAAGCTAAGAGCGGTGACTGGTTGCACATAGTCATGCAGTGTTGCAATGGGTATTGTTATCCGGTATGCTGTCGACATCGTGCTGCGCTCACGGACAGGATCGCTGTCGTCTCTGTCTAGGTCGACGAGCTCGCTGGTGACGGAAGCAATCCACGCATTGACACAACACCAAATAATCTAATCTGTCACGGTCTCGATCATCCTGCACCTCAACGTTTCAACGACCACGACAACCTTCACGACTTAAACTTTCTTATTACCTTTTCATGGAGAATCTACAGCTCCCCCAGGGCTTGTCGCCACAAGGTCAAACCGCAGGAGCAGAAGAAGAGTCAAAGCGGAAGGCTGCTGAAGATGACATGCGCAGGGATATGATTGTGACCATCCTCGACACTGGTGCCCGGGAACGATGTCCGTACAACTCCCCACTATTTCTGGCTTACTGTCCATACTCAGTATTGGTATATCCTGTTCACCCCCAGTGTCCCGCATTGCACTTGTGAGCCCCGAGAGATCACGGCAAATCGAGGCCATCATTTTGCGGATGGCTCAGTCAGGACAGCTGCGGGATCGGGTGAGCGAAAAGCAGTTGATAGACCTTCTTGATCAGGTCTGTAGCCTTTCCTGTGAGCGTGTCCGGCGTGCTGAATCTGATTCATGGCAGATGGAGAACGTGCAGACCAAGTCAAGTTCAAAGACCACGATATTGGTGAGTTTTCAGCTGTGTCGAACTCCAGTGACAGGTGATTCTGATGGCAATCCTAAACTAGTACCAGCGTCGGCGAGACTTCGATGATGATGATGATGATTTTTAGATTCCTCGTTGACTCTGTAATCGTTGTTTTGATATCGCATCCCACGGATTCCCACCACACTCAGTCGCATTATTATCATTGTCAGTGTCTTGGCCTCGTCACCTCAAACGCTTGATCTCATCGTTAAGTCTACCTATGCTGTTAACCTGCTTGAATAAATCACACAAAGACGATGATATAGCAATTTATTGTTTCCAAGTAATATAAGTGCGATGCCGGATTTCTGACCTCCACCAGAGGTATGTCAGCTATTCTCAATAATTCGCCCTTCTCTCGCCTCCATCGTCTTGGTCTCACCTCTCCTATTCGGCACCAAAACATTACCCCCATCATTTCACATGATCCACTACATTGAGCCCAGGCGTTCCTTTCAACCCCATCTCCTCCACTGAGCGCATCGCAATAGGTGGCGGGGTCCATGTCAGCACTTCATTGTTATCTTCTGCACCACCTTCTTGCGCTCTACCAATACCAGGAGTCCCAGAACCACCACTAGATTCAGCGACACCTCGCCACCCTAAACATCGCGCCCACACCGCGCCCTGTTTGACCAGCTTCGTGGGCTTCCACTGCAGGTAACATAGCCAGGGATTGTAGAAACCGAGCCAAGCGCCATACGCTTGCCTGATGTTGCGTTGCTTTAGTTTAAACTTCAGCTCGCCAACATGTTCAGGCTTCGTATATGGCGTTAGCGGAAGCGACGCGATCTCTGGAAGCTCCAAGAAGAACTTCTCCTCGGGCATAAGGATCAATATACCTTCGCCGCCAGCGCCTGCACGCCCAGT
>PVYE01006091.1:6549-43427 GCA_002995055.1 Rhizopogon rudus
GCAAAAACCTTTCAATGGTTAGTGCGCTGTTGTCCTGACGCCTACTAGATATTCATTATAGCTTCAAGGACGAACCATCAAAAACCTTGTCCGGACTGCCCAGGCATTGGCACTCTCCGCGTAAGTTTCATTGTGTGTTTCTGCTTCCCTGTTACTCATAACGAGACAGAAAAGAACCACTGTCCCTAGATCATGTCAAGGTTGTTGTCCGCGCTCAGGAGAAGTTTTTGACGGAGTTTGCGCAAAGCCGCTCTTAGTGTCTTCATGAATAGCTTTTGCTTCACAAATATGTACCTGCATCAACATTGTAACACCACAGAATTCCACTCCGCAAGTCCTTGGGCAGATGACGTCTTGGCACGAAGTACCGCAGAACATATACGAGGCTTATCCGAAGGTTGCATACCTTCTGCACACTGAGTCTACGAGTATCTGCGCTGAGTGCTGAAATAACTGGACGCCCTCACGGGAGCTTGTGGAGGCTTTGACTTATCTACTTTTGTCAGTACAATGAAAGTAATGAGGCTAGTCAATTGTCATCTTTAATCGTAAACAGCCAAGTTCCTCCCACCTCTCCGTCTTGGAAACACCAATACCTCCTACAGTTTGGTATGATACATGTTTAAGAGCAGATGTTTAGTTCCTTCGTTACATCGTACATAAATTTTGATTGCAAATGCAAAGATCCCTTCAGATCGTAACTCCTCGCCTGACTCTCGAGCTTAGAACAGCAAACTCGCAGCAGCGTCCACGTTCCCGCCCGCAGCATCTAGCATGCTAATCGCTACTTCGCGCGACACACCAAGCCCCATGATAAGCCCGATCGCAGACTCTGGGTGCCGTGTCTGCGTCGCGGCGGGACGCGATGCTACACGAGGGGCAGGCGCCGAACCCAGCGTATTTCCTCCACCCGGGAATGACGGCGCACTGCTGGCGGTGCCACCACTTGAGTGTGAAGGCTGCGGAGCACTACTTGAAGAACCGGACGTTGAAGCGCTGGGGTCCTCCACTCCCGAGTCCATCATGCGTGCCTGCTCTGGCAGTTCGTGTTCGGAGAGGAAGCGCACTTCGCGCCCTTGGATGCGCAGTACGGACTTTTCGAGGTCGATGCATGCCTGGTGTGCTTTGAGCATGTCAAGCCCGAGGAGAAGATCCACATCGCGACCCTCGAATGTGTGTTATGCTTTGAAATTGGGTCGAAAGAATGGGGGCAGACTGACCTCCATTATCGTGAACGAACACGGTAGATACAAATCTGCGAGTAGCAGCTGTGCACTATGCACACGTCCTAGAATCTTCGCAGTTCCAACTCCCCGCGCGATGCCAGCGAACCGCCCGTCGATGAGACGCATTATCCTGTTATAAGTCAGTTTTCGTCAATGAAGAAGAAAATGGCGCACCCGCATGCCTCTGCACACGCGGGGCTCACTGCACAGGCGTTAGTTAGTCAGTCAGAAGAAGGATGGAAAGGAGACGCACTTATTGTTTGCTGGGCTCCACTGTCCACAAACGCCTTCACAGGATGCGAGTTTACCTCGACCGGCACGCTGCAAGTCATGAGCTCTAAGTTTTGCGTGCTATACACTCGACATCAGAGAACTACGCACTAAAGCATCGTCACCCGCCCAAATGCTTCTGGGGAGTACTCGAGCGCATGCTCCATGTTCTCCATGACTGCTTGCTGCCGGATAGCCTCTTCGATACGATGCTGCGCCTCGACGTCGAATGGGTCGGCATTGAGCGCTGTAATCTCGCGCTGGCGGTCGAGCTCGGCTTGTTGTGCGCGGTCTCGGTGCTGTCGCAGGAGCTCAGCGAAACGCGTAGGGTCGGACCGTGCAGCAGAGGCTATTTCAGGTTGCGTCTGAGTGCGAAAAGGAGGCACGGAGAGCGTGTCAGTATAAACTGCAGTGATAATAGAGGAGTTGATAGTCGCGCACCTCTTGCAATTGTCTCATGAGTTGTGGATCTCCAAGTACTTGCAGTCTCATCATCTCTGCGTCTTGTTCTATGGGTCTGTGAAGCCGCCCTTCAATTCATGCAAGGCACTCTGAGAAGACATCACACGGTGCTCACCTGCCCTCAGGCCCAGGGACGTTGACTCGCCTGCGCAAGAGGAGCATAGCGTTCTCACTCACACCGAGTGCCCGGATGGTCGCCTTAGGGTCTGTAAGTTCGCGCCCGTTGTGTGATATGCTTTGTTCGCTAGGGGGTATAGTTGACTGCCTCGTCCAGCGCCACATAGGTTGAGGTTGTCATCGTATGAGGAGAGTGATCGTGGTGGAGAGTAAAAGAGAAGAAGAGAATTGACATGTATAAGTCATGGGCTGGATGGAAGGCAGGGTGAATCAACTCACCTCAGCCTCCAGCAGGGCCATCACGTTCTCCAGCTCCATGTCGGGGTCAATCTCGACAGCATACGACTGGCCCAAATCCGTCACGAACGTCAACTGCATCGTCGCGTTCGCTACCAGTAATACAAGAAGTCAAGAAGTTTATAGGTACTGGGAAATGGGAACGATGATCAAGAGAGAAATTCAATTCAATTATTATGGGGTCGGCTATTGAGAATCGCTTTATCTCAGCTCTCAAGCGCCTTTGTATTCTGCACTGTCTACATAATCATCGACGAGAACATGCTCGAATGGTGTAGAAGCAAAGTGGCCAGTGACGTGTCGATCTGACCTAGGACGATACCTGGGTATTAGGAATTTCATACAGGGACCGCAAGATGATCAGGATGGTACAGATGACCCTTTGAACAAAGCTCATCAATATAAAATAATAATGGACTAGTCAGACAGGTACTGAGAATTTAGAAGGGAGATATGCTACAACCGCACCCCTCGCACGAACCTACTTCTTGCAATTGCAGACCTGTGAATTTTGAGTATCGTACGACAAACGGTTCACAAAATACTTACAGACGAGACCCAGCCCCAGGGACATTTGACATTAACGCGCTCTCTAACGCAGAAGCTGAAAAGCTTGCATCTACACCAACATTGACATCAACAATTTCAAGGATATACAAATAACGCACCACTTATGTCGCTGAAGCTCGATGCCGAACTGCCATGACTGCTTTCCTGCTCGCTAAGCCCCGCGAGTGTTGCATAATGCATGTGGGACTGGCCCCGCGCGCTCCGTGTCGAAACCGTCGGTGGGCTGCTGGACTTACTCGCCGGGAGGTGCCGGGCTATCGGAGACTGAGTCTCCTGCGGAGGAGAGGGGATCGAAGGAATTGAATTCTGAGGTGAAGATGCACTTGAGACAGAAGCGCTGTGGTCACGATTCCGCTCTTCGCGTCTGAGGCCCTCATCATTGCGTCTGAAACCTCCATCATCAACCTCGCATCCTGGACGGAACATGGGTACAGGTGCGCGCCCACGGATCACATCACGCGCTTTGCCCTTATCAGGGGACAGTGATGAGCTAACAAGGCCAAGCGCCTCGCTAGTCATCATACGCTGTAGACTTGCGAGCTTGCGTGAAAGTGCATCCTGCTCCTCTGCCGCTCGGTCCTTGGCGTCCTGCTCGTCCTCGGAGTCGCTCTCGTCAGATGAGAACGGGGAGGGCGCGCGCACGGGTCTGCTTGCCTGGGTTCCTTGGAGGGTAGCAGTTGATGAAGAAGTCGTCTTCTTGCATTTCGTGGCTGATTGCGAGGGGTTGTGGTGGGTAAGGGAGTTGAGCCGCGCACGCACGCCGAGGGGCGTTGTCAGCTTTGAAGAGGAGAGTCTGCGGGCGCTGTTGAGAGAGTTGATGCGTACAGTTGGGATCTTAATTGAGAGAGGGCGCTCTGGGATGACGGGTGTGACCTCTGTGGACTTGCTGCTGGCAGGCTGAGTCTGTTGATGGCCGACGTGGAAACCTTGCAGCCCCCGGAGATCATCTTCGTATCTGGCTTGAGCGCGATAGAGTAGATACGGGAGTGGTACTTCGAGGTGTTCTGCGAGGCCTTTCCCTGTTGGTGATTCGATATATGTTCTTTGTCTATATCAAGAAGCTGTAGACTACTCACAATCCGTTCCACCGTTATCGCTCGTCCGAGATAGTGCGATAACCTCCCAGAGGATGTTAGCCTTCTCCGTATTCCATTCAATCTGTGAATACGCTGATTTAACCAATATTCACGAGCACTATCACACATACGCACAGAGGGTGGGTCTGGGAGTGGTTGGTCAGGACGGTTGTAAGGGAGCTGCACAACGACACGAATACGCGGCTGCTGAGGCATGGTGCTAGTAAAGCTAGAACGATTTATCAGCACCAGTGACAGCAATAAAATTCATTGCAGAGTGATACCGACGCGCTCACTGCCAGCTGAAGGAAGGAAGGCTTTCCCTGGTTACCAAATTCGGTTGACCTCCTTTTCAAGTTTCCGAATTCCGACTCCGAGTCCAGCTCTGACAAGTCATCCGACAAAATATTGAACATGTCATACTCCAAACTTGAAGTCGAGGACGAGGAGAAGAGGCAGCAAAGGATTGGTGGGCAGGCCCATTTCATACAATAACCACGTCTGCTTAGAACCCTGATCCAGGTAATCTACTTGAGCACCTCAACAGCTCTTCGTCCTCCAAGAATACATCTTCCGGTGCTGTACCACCACCCACTTTCGACTTTGGCGACCGAAAGACGTATCCAGTGGATCCACCCAGCGAGTGTTCGTCTCCATCCATGTGTCTCTTATTGTCACCTGAATTTCTATGGACAGTGCTTGCACGCATCCAGGATTTCCTCCCCCGTCTCAAAGCAGAGAATGACTCCCTTACCCAGCGCATCCGGGATAACCCGTCGAGTGTAGATATCGAAAACGTCGAAGAGGACGCAGAGCAGTACATCGAAATGGCAAGTCCCTCCCATTTCCAAAGCCAACAAAAAAAAGCTCACCTTCACCTACAGAACCTCGGACTGGGCGTGCTGGAGACTCGGCCCAAGCACTCGCACTCAGATGACGGTGACTCAGGATCCGAGAGTACCTCAGAAGATTCATCGTCGTTGTCAACCTCCTCCGCAAAATCTGACTCAGAGGATATTTCCGACTCAGACAGCAGCTCAGGGTCATCAATGCGCATAGAAGCCATCGCAACCCGTCCGATCAAGCCCCTCCCTAAGCGTGCCGCATAATCCGAGATCGATATGCCCCTGCTGGCTGATTATAGGGATACGGCGATAATCATCGCTGATCCGATATCATCCCGTTGCATCAGGAATTCTCCACCTTCAGCGCCCCATTTCATTATTGCAGATGTGGACCATCTGAGTTCCGACATGAAAAATGGGCTTGTAAAGTATTCCCAGTGTTGGAAAGTCAGGCAGGTCTGCAATGATACATTCCCTGATATTTAGGCTAAGTAACAGTCCTGGAGGAAGGTGTATGTACCTGTTGTAATATGTGTAACAAGTCCCAAAGGACATAAGTAAGGGGGTATAGTAAAGAAAATACGTGGTGTGTGTAGAGGAGCCACCTGTACTTAATACTAGATGTTCTACAGTGTCTAAGGGAAACGCCCCTGTGTCGTACATTACTAGAGAACAAAAACAATGACACAGCAAACGAACATCCCAACTACCGCGCCTTTCCCTCGCTCAAATTAGACATAAACGAGGACCAGAAATCATTATCGAGGAAAATGTCCGAATTCATGAAATAATTCGGGTCATTGATCGGGAACGATGGGAATGACTGCGGTATTTGCGAGTACAATTGCTCTGCAGGGTACCCTGAGGGTGCAGCGGGGGCAGACACGCGCTCTCGGAAATCCCGTGCGGCTGTATCGAAGTGCTCGAGTAGCGGCTGGCTGAACTCTCGGGTATCCTTCTCCGATACGCGCCGCCGGAAACTCAACACGCCAGCCTCGATAACTCGAGCACACTTCGCGGGAACGTGGTCCGGGGCTGCACTCACCTGTCGCAGGCGATCGATCGTCCGCGCCAGGATGCTGTCGCTTGATCCAGGCAACTGCTCGCCAGCGTTTTCCATCACGGACCACTTGCTAAGGATGACAAACAATGTCGCGAGAGTCATCATCGAGAAGAAATTATCTGGTGCGGCGCTGAGGAGTGCGAGCTCAGGTCGCGAAAGCGCTGTGATGAGGATGCCCTCGGACAGCACAAGCGCATGGTGGCCCCAACTCCGTGCGAGGTTGATTCCGTTATGCTCCGCGACGAGGAACCAAGGGTTCTGTTTATCACACTTGGAAATCACCATCTTCGTTTCCATCAGGGCATGCACCAGGACCAGTAGACGGCAGGATTGGTAGTAGACCTGGAGCATCGTGAAAAAGAAGACCTCGTGCTCTGCTAAGACTAGCGTCAGGGTTCAGATTTAAGCTCTCAAAGGAAAGGACGCGGGATGCATACCTGGGAGGGGATAGATAAGACGTTCGATCACGTCCATGCGCATTAGGAAGTCGAGCACTTCTTTATAGAAGATGCCAATTTCCTCTGATGAACGGAGGCGTATGGAGAGCCCATAGTGTGTTGTGGCAAACAATTGGGAGATTAAAGTGAGTCGCATGTCACGACCAGCCCCAATCGTTGCAACCGATGTTGTATCGATAGCGTCATGTATAAGACTATTGCAATCTGATATCGGGCTGCGCCCGGTACCCACACAAAGCCTGTAAAGATTCATCAGTTGCTGCCACGAAATGGACCATTGATATACAAACATAGACTCAACATTATTCAACGCGAACCACTACAGCCAAAACTTCAGGTTAATTAAATTGAGAGCCGGATAAATACGCACAAGGCGTGCTTTATCAATAGCTTCCATTAGCTCTGCGCTGGGGAGCTCATTCGATTTCTTCTTGCTGCGGAGAGTTTTAGAATATACCATAGCCTCGCTGAGGCGAAGGTTCATTGCCATGCTGACGGCGGTGGACGCAATTAGTCGACCATCGCGCGATTCTTTTGTTGGATCCCCTATAGGTTCCCATAACGAGAGTACCAGCACTGCATGTATTGCATCCGTAGATGGCAAGGGATGATAGGCTTGTTTGAAGATGGACTCATCTGCCAGGCGGTATAGCTGAGGGGATACTACTGAACGTGTCGAGGCGCTGAGATGTCGTGATGCAACACAGCACTGAGCAAGTTTGAGAAGTGGACCTTCTGGTTGTTGACTAGGCTGTAAATTGAGCCATGGAGCATAACGTTCCTCAAAACTGTGATGGAATGAGAGTCACATAGGGAATGGGACGCCAAGGCTTACATGTCGCTCAGATATTTTATCTGTTCTATTCCAAGGATATGGAGCAATGACTGGTCAATCTTACTGCGCGAGGAGTCATCCATTGAGCCTGCGCGAGTAAGCGCCTGCATAGCCAGCATAGGCACCATCGTCCCGTCAAAACCACCAGGGAGTTTCAAGAACCCCCAAGGCTTATGGCGCTCAGGAAGTAACCGTTCAGGGTCGAGGAGGTCAACCTCCTCCTCTTGGGGCTGAGGTCGGTGGAACGCTGGAAGGGTATTGGAACTAGGCTCCCAATTCCTTGGATAACTGGGCCCTGCATGTGCACGCGAGTCGTCCATTGGCACATCGTGTATTTTAGGTGGAATAGTGAGCGATGGTCGACGGTCTTCACGTTCGCGAATGGAACGCATGTCGGGTGTGTGGGGGGGACGGGAAGAAGGTCCCGCGCGTTCATTGGAGGGAACGCCATTTTCTTCGAATGAACAAGGAAGGGTTAGGACTTTACAACGGTGGCACTGGGCACCGGAGTTGTCACCATCAAGCATTTCACAGCGTGTTTTATGTTTCCTGCATGATAGGCAAGCCTGAGCCGCCTTCGCGCGCTTTGCAGGTGCAGTCCGTGGGCTATGAGCTCTTTTGCTTCCTGTAGTACTTGGTTCTCCTTGGTCAGAAGTTCCCATGATGAACTAACGTCCTGGCTTTTCCGAACCACAGCTGACCGCAGGTTAGAGTTGAAGTTAAAGGATAAAGGCAAGTTTGTAAGAGTCGTAAGACTGTTTGCCAGTAATGGAATGGGTGTGTCAATTAGCTGACGAGGGCGTGCGGCGTCGCGGCTTGACATGCCGTGACTCGGATAAGTAGACGCCGAATTCAACGGAATCCCAAGGGTTTTCTACTTCTGCATCGCCCACTCCAACTTGAACATTGTACCGCAGTGAGTGCTACTAGTAGTTACCACCTGATAGTATAATGAATTTTCAGGACAGCGAGCTTGAAAACTTATGTTCTGCACTCGAATCCAGATTGTAAATCAATTCGGTGGGGGGATCGGACGTACTTACGACGTCAACAAACCTAATCCTGTCAATGAACCTTTCTCTTCGG
This sequence comes from Rhizopogon rudus, assembly GCA_002995055.1. Lineage (NCBI taxonomy): Eukaryota > Fungi > Basidiomycota > Agaricomycetes > Boletales > Rhizopogonaceae > Rhizopogon > Rhizopogon rudus. The sequence continues at coordinate 14,855 of PVYE01006091.1, forward strand.
GGTCTAGCCTTCATTATGGACGCTACACCAAGCATGTCAACTCGCTCCATGACAGGCATTCTCGACGGCCACAAACTAATTATGAGATTCATATCTTAAACGACAACACAGGTGTGCGACTTCGAGTTCTACGTTAAATACTTCTGATTTCCGAGGTGCTGGTGAAACAGCTTCGTGATTTTGAAACACGAAAACAGGTTACGTGTATCTTTATCTATTGAATGAGAGGCCAGTGTGAAAATCCACAAGACGTTGGACGTGCCTGCATAATTATAACCAGGCTCGTACATTCGCACAGCCTGCCTCAGGCAGTGCAGTAATTACTGTAATGTCTGCCAAACGAGTGATGGCTTCTTTCTACTAATCTTCACACTTCAGCTTCAATGGGAAACAGGTTTAGCTCAACAAGTTGTAATATCCGGCGTCGGCCTCACAGTTGGCTTAAAGTACGTCATGAAACTACTAGCACCATTAATCTGGCATACGACTATCATCGGAGAGGGAATTCGAGCGATATTATTTACGCTCATTGCACATGACAAGTACTCGCTGAGTGTTTTTGAAATCTTCGATTACCTTTTCTAGATTCTCAGTGCTCTACATTCTCGCATCTGTCTAATTGTTCAGCAGGGTCACATCCAACTTCATTCCCACACCGGCTTGTCCTTGTGAAGATGATGAGTCCGCGCGTCATTGCGCACATGCTCCTTGGAGTCGTAGGGTCATCGCCTCATGGTGATGGGAGATAGGTAAGTATGCATCACGGCTTGCGCCCAGCGGCTACAATACATACACCGTGCTGAGATGCTCACTTGGTCTTATTTCATAAATCAGAACCGAGGACACGGTTGTGGCGATGATGATTAGAGTTCTGGTGCACCAACTTTGTGGTCTGCCCGACTCTGGATACGCAGTTCCACTTGTGTAAATAATCTTACTTTCCAGGACTCGATATATGACAAGCCTTGCTCTCTGCACGAAATATTATTTGAGTAGCACAGCAGTACAGACTTAATACGATAGACTTGGTACAGACAACAGGGTTTTGATGGTGCATAGGAACTCGATCGGTAAGCGCCAATTCAACAATAAGTTTTTAAATTTTCTAGCTAGGTTTCATATGTTATCCTGAATATCTCTAAGACTTGAAGTTGTCCTGAAGCCTCCAGGCCTCAAGCACTGCATACTACTTAGATCTAATGGAGTCCGTGGAAGCGGATCAGTGATACGCCGCGGACTTCAAAGACTATTGGGCGTTTGCGAATTTCGCATCGAGTCCTTCCCAAGTCTAGTACCTCAGAGCTTTGCAAGACCCATAGGTTATGGATACCGATGACCCTGATCAAGGTACTCAGTCAACCTACAAAGACTACCAAGACACTGCGACTGAGCTGAGGGCGTTCGTTCGTAGCAAAATTGATGCTGCATTTTGCAACTGACCGCGAATCTGTCACTTCTGAGATCAACGGTAAGACTCTCTGATCATTCAAGCTACCAACTTGCTTGATGTGTTCTGATCATTGTAGTTCTTCAGTCCATATACGGAGACAATGCCATTCACCTATACCATTCATCGCCCAGAAGTCCTGGCAGTAATCCCAGTCCCTCGTCTAGTACTGCAGAAGCCATTCGTTTTGAGGTTTCGCTCAAGTAAGTGCACCATTAAGATGTCCGAGTCCCGTTCCAATGCCTGCTCCGGAAGTCTGCCATCTCACGAAGATACCTCGATACGTATCCTGGTCTCTATACCACCGACATATCCTTCCTCAAGCCCCCCTCAACTACAGCTGCTCTCACGATATATCGGCGCTTTTGGTGTCGACTCCTCGCTTTTTGGATCTATATTGCGCACGTTCATATCTGTTTCAGGTGTAGAATGGACACCGGAAAGTGTCTGCGTTTTTGATGGACTACAGAACGTTCTAGAGCGGTGCGAAGGGTGGTATGAAGATAAAATAAGCAGAGAAGCGGCTGGAGAGCTACTCAGAGAGGACGCAATTGCCCGAAATCACGTTCTGATAGAACCCGACGAGTCTCTGATTGCACCATCGTCAATTAGTGTCGAAAAGGATAGAGTCTCTTTCGACACTGCTTTACCGGAAGGAATCGAGATCGTCGAAGCCGAAGCTATTGTGGATAGAAAGAGTATCTTCGTTGGCCGTGCATGTCGAATATCTCATCCCTCGCAGGTACAGTGCATGATTCATGACAGAGGAATGAGTTGCTCACCGACTGTGCATTATGTTGAAGGTACCACTCATTTTGAATAGCCTAATGTCAGATCGCCATATATCTCGTGCTGCTCACCCCATCATCAACGCTTGGCGTTGTCAGGTGGGTAACGTGCTTCACCAGGGTATGTGTATCATAATTCCTTGTTTGGACAATGTGTGACCGACGCCCGTTAGACAATGATGACAACGGGGAAACCGCAGCAGGTAGTCGACTAGCGCATTTGCTCTCAATTTTGGTGCGTGCGCCGGCGTTAACTCCTAGAGAATATCTCCGATCTGTGATCCAGGAAATCAATGATGTTCTCGTCATTGTGACGCGGTGGTTTGGTGGAACCCATTTAGGTCCTGATCGTTTCAAACATATTAATCATGCCGCTCGTAACGCATTAGAACTCGGTGGTTTCTTAGAGCAAACGGAAGAACCAAAAGGCGGTGGGCGAGCTACGGGGAAAGGGCGAAAACGTTAACATGTCATTACTCTTATTCTGGATGCGGAGGTGTTTATCTTTATATCACACTTAAGAATTTGTAGGGAAGACTTCGACTGAAAAACCCCTCTAAGCTTATCAGATTGACCCACCCACAGGGCAGAGAGTTTAAGCTGTTTGTTTTATCGAGTCTCATTCTGGCGTCGCCAATTCATGGTCTATATGTAATTAATCTCTTGCGCAATTCATTAATGGCCTAGTGAGGATTCTTCTTGATGGGCCCTGCCACATGGATATGATCACAATATAATGACATTAATCGGAAAGCTTTGGGGGCCTGCAGGAAGTAGAATGTGGTATGGCGAGTTGCGAGGGAGGATATCCAATTATCTGAATATCGCCCCTAATTCGGTCAACTGCTGTTGAACTACCTCAGTTTGCCTTCGGCTAAATTCCATGAGATGCAACAATTCAGAGGACCTCATCTGTCAACTCCAGTCACCACTGGTTTCCGTGTGCTTCCAATGGCCGGGACGTCCTGGAATCAATGAAATTAGGTATTCGGATGCGAAACAAGAAGATAATTACCGGTACTCACATAACATGCATCCCTATACTACAAACACGCTGCACAATATCACTCCTTCGGTGCAAGAAGCTTTTGAAGTTTTTCGAGTTCCTTTTCTTTTTCTATCAAGATGCTCCGCCACTTCTCCTGCTCTTTTAGAATCTTACTTTTCGCCTCTTCCAACCTCTCGGCCTCCTCCTTCTCCATGGCACTGGTGAACTCGGGCACGCCACCCTTCAGACTTGCCTCCAATGACGCAGGGTTAGACATGTGAAAAGGTATGGGTTTCTTGCTTAGACTCGTTTTTGGCAGTGGCGTTGGTGGATGTGCAGTGAGAAGAGCGAGGAAGTTTTGGAATGGGTCTGCAAACACAATCTCGTCGTATTGCCAGCTATGCACAGGCCCAAGCTTTGCAGCGTTCTCAGGAGACGGAATTTCAGGCTCTACGGGAGCTGAAGTTGCATTCGGCAGAGGGAATGTGACCGACCAAGGATGTAACTTGAGATGGTGGTACAGCGTGATGGCTTTCTCACCGGACTCTGCTACAAAGGTGATGCGGATCTGAATCTCAAACTCTCCCCAACTATGACTGTCAAGCTTGTGTTGCATGCCGTTTGAAACGATACATACCCAGTTTCTGACACTTCAAATGGAGGCTTATCGATATCTATGGGCGCGTTGAGTTGCTGCAAAATACATGAAATCGGAACTTTACTTCTGGTTGGATTTGGATATGTATCATGCAATTTGAACGTGACTCTTTTTACGAAGTATGCCAAGTCGTCTGCACCACCGACAACATCAGAGTCTGGTGCACTCGTAGCACTGCGGACTGCGACTGTCCACCGATGAGTATGGTCGGGATAGTGAGATTCCTCCCGTTCAGCAGGAGTAAGGACTGTTGCTGTATTTCCATAAATTATCGGTCTGTGTATTGTAACACCCTGGACGTTGGAGAACAATGAGCAGGCCTTAGCTATCTATTAAATTGGGACGCGAAAGTATGATAAACCTACGCGGACGCGGACGCGATCAGCCATGATCAGAGGACGGGTTCGGGAGGGTTCGGCAAATACCGTTCGGACTCCGCCACACTTTCCTCTCGCATCGTCGTTCAACACATCCAACTCCAGAGAGCCCAGAGTCCAACTACCATGATTGACGCCGTAGTCCACCGTGAGCACGCAGATCATACATTTTCAACTTTCTTTCTCATTCCTGTCCAAAAAAATTTAGGTGCAAACCATGTCCCCGAGAGGCAAAGGGCCTACCAGGTAAGCTTAGCAGTCAACCAGCTCGTTAGTGCGTACTTTGGTTGACCTTCGATTTCAGGCTTCACACGCGCCTGTTTACTATCGTCCACCCCATTCAAGACTGTACCTTGGTAGGTGACACGGCTTCGCAGCGCAGTGTAAATGACATTCATCCGGGTTCCCGTCTAGGTGCCTACTTCACTCTCTTTGGTGTGGGCATGTGTGGAACCGTATACGGTCTCTACCAACTTACTATGGTGAGATCTTAGGTTTGACTACTAGTTATTTGCGACTGAGGCCATGTACAGGGCAAGCCTGTCAGGAATTGATTTCACGACAAACGTCCCACTCTTTCTTCGCTGGAGAATACTTATTAGCTAGATTCTCGATATAAACATCCTCTGCTCCACGTTGTGGCCCCGATGCATGAGTGAACGTGAAGAGTCATGTCACACGATCGAAATGCAATTCAGGCCATATTATTCTACATTGACGTAGACTCATACTCAGGATTCGCCCAGGCCAAGGTCCCTAGATTCCCTCAGTGCCATGGTGCCCATCCAGGATACATCTTGCCCTGGGTGATTATGCGTGAACACTCGATAAGCGGACAAAGTCCGACAACTCACCAAGTTCGCGCTGTCAACTGCCTCCTGTATAAGCATTTGGACGAGATTGCTTATCGAGATTTCTCGTTCCTCTTGTCCACCTCCTCTTGTGGTGATTCCTCCGTATGTCCGCTCCGTCAAGTTTGCTGGGGAATATAATCCTTTCAATTTCCGCTCTATCGGCCGCAGTATAGTCTTGGCCCATTGTCGCAAATCAGCGCCATGTTTGGCGGTAGTTGTATCTTTGGCTTGGCGACGTTGCTTGGGAGGTAAAAGTTTGATACCAGTGCAAGACACTCAGAGGTGACGTACCTTTCTAGCCTCGTCCTCCCACTCGACCAGTGGGTCATGAATGAATGCATCAAGGACACTCATAAGAGGGTCCTGGTTATCGCGGAGAATTTGCATTGTGATTTCGCAGGCGATACGGAACACTCCTTCGACGCCAGTTACCCCAAGACCATCAACAAGGTTCTGTGTGAGTCTGAAAGGAACTCGTTCTGGCGTCTCGAGCGTTTTGCCCTAAGTGCACGTGGGTGAAAAATAAAAGCGAGAGGAGGCTGAACTGAGTACCTTCTCGAAGAGACAATTGAAGTCTACGTGGACTAAATCTCCAGTTATGCCATCTAGAAGAATATTTTCGCAGTGCCTATCTCCCAACCTGTTAAAAATGGGTTTAGGTGTTAATATAAACTCGTAAGGTGACTGTTAGTTCACCCTAAGATGAATCCGACCATTGACATCACTGCCATCGTACGCCCATAACAAAGACGACTAGCCAGCCATACTGACGGCTCGGGGAACGTATCCACAAACCATTCATGAAAGACCGGAGGGAACCTGTACTTCACTTTAGCCACAGGGCGACATTATGATACAACTGCTTACTGAGGAAGGATCTTGGTCACAAAAAGTTCAGCGGCTTCTTTATCTGTGCCTTCTTTGATACGCTTTGTGATCTCACTTAGCTTAGTTGTCTACATATGTCAATAATATGCGCGTCTCGTAAATTGGAAACACGTACCCAGGTTGGAAAATTCCCTCCATTGTAGTATTTCACTAGTACGGCTCGCACAGGCGTGGTATTTGGTACCCATTGAATAAAACCACATTCCTCATTCAGCGTTACCACGCCGTACGTCCGAATGTCTTAGAACAAGTCAGCCCCGTACCACTTCAGGTCATTCAAACGTACGAAGTTGCCTTCTCCGAGAATCCGAATTCGTCTTGAGAAGTTTGTTGATGATCCCGTTGAAATCCATAAGGCGAGCATCTTTCCGCAGGTCGTCCTTCGGTTTTCCAAGGAACATGTATACAGTGCCATCGGAACCTTGTACATAAATTTTTCGGGGCCGTGCCAAGGAGTATATGATTTCGATGTCATCATAGAAATCTGCATGGAGTCGTGTCACGATGGTTACTTTCAGTTGAAGAAAAATCCTACCTTGGAATGTGGGCGGTGAGGGGTCGAAGACATTATGTTGTTTATCACGATTATTCACAGATGAGACAGGTGGGAGGTTAACTGTCAATGATGACTGCAAAGGGATGAGGATAGAACGATTTTTCATCTGAAGCAGTTTTGGAAAATCTCGTTTCATGCTGAGCGTCTTGCGGCTCTCTTCGATAGGGTAATTACACAGCCGAAGGAGCTCGTCGATCATAGCGTGAAGGTTCGTGATGAGTCCAGGAAGGTCAGAGCCTGCGTGCGCCGGATCATTCTATGACAATGTCAAATGGTCAGATACTTCAATGATAGTGGCTACAACTCACTTTTAGCTGATTCAAAATTGTTCTTCCGCGCTGCTGGCGGCTTGTTTTCGTCGAGTTAACCACAGGTGCGAAGAACCAAAGTGCTTGATTGGGGTATCCTCGGATGACAGATAAAATAAGCTTCGATAAGACTGAGTACACAATACGGTTGGGATGCCCAACGCGAGACACGATTTGAGGGAATGCAGTGAACCACTAAACAGAGGAATCAGCGGAGAACTTTACTGGATCGCGTAACTGTCATACCTTATAAACCGGGACACTATCGATGGAGCTGGCGATAGCGGTATTGATCCTATCAAAGTTTGAACTTTCTGCTATTTTCTTGTACTCGCCCAAGTCTAGCCATAAGGTGAGCATGCGAGGGATAGTCTGGTATACATATTTGTTTCCAAAAGTAACAGCTGTCGCGAAACACTGAACGGTTTGAAGGTTCATTTTGAGTCCACTGCAACTATTTGTGACCAAGGCGTTCAGGTGTACGTAAACAACCCAGAAACTTACCGACCTGTCTTGTCGTCTTGTGGTAGATTTCTGAAAGACTGGTCCTGGAATTGCCCGAGGTGGTAAAAGGCGCTCTCCCATTCTGGAGCTAACTCCGCGGCGTTTTGAAATTTCTTGAGCACGTAGGAAGCTTCGTATCGATCAGATTCGTTCATCCAACGTGCAAGTAGAATTTGCGCCTGATCGCTGAATTGTCAGCCAAACTCATTTGATAAATATATTCGTACCTTTGCCTTCATCCGCTCAGATTGTTCATCGTCTCTCGTTAAGTCGAGCGTGTTACTGTTGTCCACCAAACCCAAGATGTGCATGGAGTTTTCAAGTTCTTGTAGCGCGCGCAGAGGCTCTCCTCGTGCTCTCACAAGTTTCGCGCTTTCCATGAAACCAAATGGAGCGCTGCTGTGCTGTGCTTGGAGCATTGCGCTATACGCAGTCTGCCACTGTCCAGCCTTCCGAGCAATCTTTGCACTCGCCAACCATGATTGTCCAATTTGACTTGTGATCGATGGTCGGGGAACTGAGCTGTCCACGAGCGACGTAAGATGAATGACAACTACAAGAATATAACGATGTTGTTTACCTAAGTGAAAATGCTGTTCGCCGCATGCTGAGCAGGGATTCGTGTACGCGGAAGGTAGGCAATGTACGGTCCAAACGTGCACTAAGGATTTGGCTAAGAGTCACAATGGCAGATTTACGGCCTTGTGAACTTGGTGGCAGGTTGCAGACAGCCTCGTGTATCAGTTCGAGTTCGTGAATCATGTGCAAATCGACTAGAGCGTCATAAGCACGGCGATACCCGCTTACCCCAGAAGCAGCAGTTGGAGCACCGAGGACAAGGCGTGCTCTTGTAAGATTTTCTTTGGTCAACGAAAGATTACCGGCTCGCATAGCAAGAAGAACTCGAGCTTTAACCATGGAAGCCCCTTGATGATGTTCATTTGCTGCGATCCTGTGTACGTCGTCCCATGCCCCTATCATCCATGCGCTTTCAACCTGGAAGTCCACCAAAGCTGACTCCCACCCTGGGTTTCTAACGAGAACACCCTGGACATGTGTGCGAAGCGTGTCTGTTAGAAAGTTTAGCGTTGCGCAAATCAAGTCAAGAACGAACATTACCATAATGTCCGAGGTTGCGCAAACATCGAAGTAGGCCAAGATGGAAGTCTAAATTATCAGGGTGTTGCTGAAGTCGGACTTCCCAACAACTCTGAGCAGCAGTCCAGCGACCAGTACTTTCGTGTTGACGAATTTGATGTTCTAATGAAGGAGACAATATCAAGGTCGAAATACCCTCCATTCCATCAGGCTCGTCAAGGTGGGAGTAGATCTCGTGAAGACGTTCGTAATACGGTGTGAAATCCTGTCCAGGTGGAGGAGGTCGTCGCTCTCTCATTGAGACTATCTGCCTCTCAAAGTTCATAAGTGAGCGGGCATAAGATCGGCATTGTAGCGCGGCTTTAGCCATGAGCTCATGGTTGATGCTGGAGAGTACTGAGTCAACCCTGGCAAGCTGCTCTTGACGTCGAGAGACATCAAGAGTTACCCGTGATTTCTTGGCCTCAGGTTTCTTCGCGGTTTCCAGTCGCTGGACTCGTACGAATCCGCTGAGATGGTCCAACAACATGAAAACAACCTGGGAAAACTCAGCGATAATGATAACCGATCGGGTTCGAAAGCTACCTGAGCACTGAGGAACTTCTTGTCTGGAGTGGACAGACTATCAGGAGCAACCTGATCGTGCAAAACGGTTAATAGCTCCCGGAGAATTCCGCTGGCATCGTCTTCGTTTTCGGATGCGAGGATGTTCAATACGAGATGAGGAAGTATATGGTGAGAAACACCGACGTCCTTGTTGCGCACTGCCCAACGAAAGGGCCCAAAAATGGTTTGTGCAGTATCGCTGGACGCTTTTGTAATTAGATAGGCTGTCCATAATTGTAACCATTCTCGATAAGTCTTCTGATGAGGGTAAATGGGCAAAGAAAGCTGGGGCAAGGTATTATGTGGAAGTTTGAACCGGGAGTCCAAGAGCGGAGTGATGATTTCAAGCACATGTTTCGGGAAACTGTTCCACCTGTTGCGGACCTGCATTGGGACGGATATCGTACTTCGTGATGACACCAGGTCACGCGTGAACTTGCAGTACTGCAGAAGTTCTTGTATCGTGAGGGCCAGCTGTGTTTGATACTCTATGTCGCTAGTAGACTGGTAAGCACCCGCAAGGACATCCTGGATGAGGTGCATCGCAAACAACACTGCTTCTTGATCATCCTCGAAGTTGCTCCGCATTACCATTCTTGTTTCGTTCGACTTGATTTCGCAACGATCTGGATCAACTGCCCCAAGAATTCCCATGCACTCAAACGCCAATCCTCGAAGAGAGTCGACACCTGCATGACGAGAGACAACCTGGAATAGGGTCGAATGTATCCTTCCAATTGAGGAATCAAATGCATCGCCCACTGCTAGGTTCCGTATGAGTGATGCATGATTGTTCCTCATGAAGTTTTTGAGTTCGGCGAGAGCCATTTGAGCTACAGTGACGTTGTGGCTGGAACATCGATCTAGAATCTTATTCAGTTGCATACACGGATCCCGGATACGAAGGGGCTGAAGTTGTGTGTGTATTTCAGAAAGTTCTGGGATATGGGAGAAGTCCACCACTTCGTTTAAAATATCCCCCGCGTCACTTCGGACGTTGCTTGGGACATCAAAGACAATGTGACGCAAGCATTTCTTAGCCAGCTCCAGAGCGGAAGGAGATAAAACAGACCATGCACAGACGATGGCTGCACTTGTGGCGCCAATATGTGGAACAACGTCGTCGACTTCCAACGTGGACAGAAATGTGTACCACGTAGTCAGTGTGACTTCAGCAAGTTCGGGGACCAACATAGTTTGTAGAGTGGCCATAACCTAAGAGAAATCAAGATTGCTGCTGACGAATTGCAAAAATACGTACCTGAAGGGAAATCCCATGTACGCTAGGTCCAATTTGGATGATCAATGCCTCCAGACCACGGAGGATTTGTTTCTTTAGCAAAAATGATTTCTTGCCATGATAATCTTGCAGCATCCCATTCAAGTGGGAGACAACACCAAGCATAACCGTCTTGAGGAAAGCGGGCAGGTCGACGTCGGCTGACACTCGCTCATGAGTTTCGTCCGCTAGTGTCCGCTCGACTTTTCGCAAAGCATCCGCTGCCTAATCACAGGTTCAGGCGTCAGGTTCGATTGAACACAAGCAGGGTAAAGTCAGACCAAAGTAGCTCGCTCTTCATTCTCAGTTCCTACAACCAGAAGAGTTGCGACCAATTGAAATACAAAACTCTTGACGAGGGAGTAGACGGTGATCTTGTTTCCTGTGGATTCAGTAAGTAACTGTGTGATGAACCTCAAGGCCCCGTTCGTCTGCCCTGGCCCATGTAGTAGAAACGTGTGGGTTATGATCTCCAGAGGATAACTCGTGAACAGCGCAGAAATCTTTTCCTCCAGTTCCTTCGCAATGTCCTCTATGACCTTCCCTTCGCAGTTAGCAAAGAGATAAGGAAGAGTCTTGAACCGTGTAGCAGAGATAAAATCTCTTGGATGTACAGATATAAACCGACATGTTTCGAATATCAGCACTGGGTTGGTGAGCTTCCTGCAGACGACGAATGGTGCAACCTGAGAGAAGTATGATGATACAAGGGCATATGGCGACTTCTTTTGTTTCTTCGCTATCTCCAAAAGCTGTGGAGGGTGCATAAGAACCCAATGCGTGTTTCATAGATTGACATACTTGTGCGTATGCCAAGCCTCTCAAGGCATGATTGCGTTGGCCTAGTTGGGTTATCAAGCAGAAGACAACTAGTCCAAGGAGCTCAAACTGAGCACCACTACCCCACAGAAAAGTTACGGTTGTGCCATTAATTCTAGAGGACAAGCTTACCACCCAATAGCACCAACGGTAATCAGCAGTGTTTCTTTCACTACATCCTTCACGTTGGAATCAAGTAATATGCCGATCTTCATGAAAATTGCTTCATTAGGTCTGCATCCCCTGTCAATTGCACGGGCGTGGAGGTCGACCAGCTCTGCAAGTGCGCGTCTATATATGGTGATGCAATGTGAATAAGGTCGCCTTTAAGTGCTAGACATCAGACTTACCCGGCATCGACTCTGACAGAACGATCCTTGTCCATAAACCCTCGCTGTAATAACTCAAACACAGGCGGGGGCTCATCAGACTGGAAATCTGTTGGATGGTCTCTGAATATAATTCGAAGAGCTTTGAACGCTTCCCGCCGTGCGGGTATGGTGTCTTCAGTCAGAGGACCTTCAAGAATCTTGTGCAGGGGTAACAGAAGAGCAGTGGCAACTCCGAGTGGAGAAGACTCGTGCCGAGAGAGCTGATTGAGGTGCTCGGCAAGAGATATGATGTTTTCGGCTAGGCGTATTCGTGCAGAAGACGACGGGTCATGCAGTCCCCTACCATGATGATCACATTCTAGTGAAACCGGTCGTCAGGTAATGAGGACTCACCGAGCCCATCTGGATTTGATGGCACCTAATATTCGTTGTATGTAGAAGGATGTGGCATCTTCGTGCTCAAAGTCTTTCCACTGTAGCTGGTCAGGCGTAATGAGCGTGCTAACGATATTTTGCAATGCTGCGCGCCAATGCGAAGTGTCTACGCTGCCTGCATCTTCGTCCATTGGACTACCAATAGGTGTACCAGCAGCCTGGGTGGTAGGGAGCGGTTCCGAATCCGGGCAACTGGACGCTTTTCCTTGAAGGAATAACCGCACAGCCTGCGAGCTCACTGGATCTAAGCGACTCGCACAACCACGTATGTAGAGGACCGCAATAGCCTGCGCTATCTCAGCTTGTGAAGACCATAATTTATATTAACTCACCCGAAGCTCACTCCCAGATGACCCCCATGTTTCAGAGCGCAAGAGTTCCATTACAGGATTCACATACTCGACCGACAAGTTTGTGTTGGAAGTCATGATCTCCCGTAACTTGCAGTCAATTGTTGTTTGCGCAAGATTTGGACCACATTGCAGTCGTCTGATTAAAAGACGGCAAGGCAGTCTTGAGAGTCCCCCGATGAGAGTTGAGTCACTGGTCATCAGGCTGTGAGCGGCAGATACCACTCGAAGCAGGCATCGGGATCTTGTTACAGGCGAGATAGGACGTTCAGAGCAGAAATCATACACACGGCGAGCCAGTTCAGAGGCGTGACGGAGCATAGAAGCCGTGATGAAACAAGAAAGCGTAGCGGTTGAAAACAGTTTACCAAGTAAATCGACGATGATGCTTGTTAAGACACACAAATGTGAAGGGGACGGGAGCCTGATAATATCTAGAGTGTCGACGGGACACTAAAGAGCGGTTAAGTATAAATGTCATATGACATGCAATGTACAATGTTAATACCGGAATAGAACAGTCGTCAGTCGTGACCTTGAAATGCGGGGTAGAGAACCAGTGCACGTCAAGAGGATACGATTCAAGTCGAGCGGAGATCATTGCTACAGACGTTTAGTAGTTGCGTTGCAATGAGGGCGTTGGTCTCACCGGTGCACAAGTCCGTAGCTTCATGTAATATTTTGTGCAGGACTCCCATTTGTACAGCATTAGGATCTCTTCCCAAACCGGTCGAGAATGACAAATTTTGCAAGAAGACAATGAGAGTATCGCAAGCCTTGGAATAGAGCGTGTTAGGCGGAAGTCGCCCCGAGTTGCCCTCATCTGTGACCTCCAACCATGATTCTGTCGAAGTACACAGACCAAAAAGGTGCACGAATACTTGTTTGGACAGAATTTCCTCATCAACATAAAGTGAGTCAACCCTTCTGCCGATGCATGAAAGGACTTCGAGCGAGATGTCGGTAAGCTCGATGCGCTCGTTTGTGGTGCCTTGGATAGACGGCTTGAAATAAGGAAAACAACCAAAGACCTGCTCCAATAAACCAGTAACGAGTTGCAGCCAAGGTTGTCTGTCCTGAACTGAGATGGGTGGATTGTCGTCATGTAATTCTTTGTCTCTCAAAGATCGAAGAAAGTCCCGTAAATCTTTGGGGGATGCACTGTTCGTTCCATTAGGAGTTTGGAAAGTCGCCGGTGGATCAGGAAGAGCATTCGAAGGTGGCGCGCTCATCTGATCTGAAGTCAAATGAGCTCTAATGAGCTGCAAGTCGGGAGAAAGGTGCACGCTGCACGTGACCGACGCGCCGCGCGTGTATCCGAGGACCGACAGTGGGGGTGCTTTGCACCATCCTTACAGTCATTTATAGATTTGAATCCACATGAGAGGAATCAAATCAAGGACAGTCTGTCACGGTGCAGACGCGTATCAGAGTGTCACAATACACAAAGACTACTTGGTCCGCTACACTACTACTACTTGCGTCCAGATCGGCGCTTTTCTTTCTCTTTCTCTCGATCCATGGCCTTTTGTTCAGCTCTCTCGCCCTCCAACGTTGAAAACGCCTTATTCATCCGATCCTTGTAAGCGCGATCCTTTTCAACCTGTTTCTTGTGCTCTACAGAGGCCAAGAACTTCGCGTCTTTTCTGAGCTCACGAATGGCTCCCTTCTTCTCTTGCTTGTACTGGTAGCGCAGCTTCGAGGCTTCATTGCGTTCATGATCAGGATCACGATGCCGCAAGTAAGATGATGAATGTGTCTCAAACTTGGGTATATATGTCGGGATGGGAATCGGTTTGTGGGCCTGAAGTAGAAGAGGTCTGCGAGCTTGACGAGCAAACTTCAATAACCTCGTGAGTTTGTCTTGCAAAGAGGAGACTTGTGTCTAAATTCGCAGTCAGTACGCTTTGGGATGATCGTGACATTGAAACTCACGCCAACGCCCTTGGAAAGTTGTGTGATATCAAGCTTTGTCAGGATATCGAGAACAGGTTCGTAGAGCTCAATAAATCCATCGAGGCTCTTATACATTTCTGAAAACCGATCCAGGAGGCGAAGAGCGAGGCTAAACAAGTCAATCTTATCCTGTTCCGTATAGCGGTCGTCAGTCAAGAGCCGAGGTAGGTTTGGAGTGTGGAAGTCCAATTTCTTGGACTTCTTGATGTCGATCGCGAGACGTAAACAGAGATCTGACCGGAAGTCCGGGGACGGGAATGAACCGGGTAGTGATGCAACATTTTTGAAAGAGCTTGGAGCCAGGTGCAAGACTGCGTTGATAGAAAAATTAATGGCTTCCGGGACCAGGCGCTTGGACAATTCCTCGTACTGAAGGAAGATGGAAGATAAGAAAAGCCCACTCGTCACGTCCGTTAGTGACCGAACGCGACACAGCCCCAAGTAAGCACCCATGAGAAGCCGCGCAGGCGATACGACGGGATGGCTCATATCACTACTAGACCATACGACCCCAATGGTGCGCAGAAGGGATAATTCAGCTGGTCCAGGCCATGTTCTTGAATCAGGTTCCAGAGCTCCTTGAGATATCCCCCGATTCAGATTTTTATGCATCAGCGAGAGTTTCTCAACGAAAAATCCTGCAGATTCGATCGGGTACGAGCGGCAAAGAGCAAAGAGGTGGGGAAGGAGAGAGCTCATGAGCGTGAATCGTGGAGTAGGCGGAGATGTGATGTAGAGTATGTGGTCAACGAGGACGGATGTCAAGTTCTACAAGAAATGTCAACTATGAGAACGGCAGTCAAAGGAGAATGGTACCTGAAGTTTCAGTTTATTTTCTGGGGCAAGACTTGGGTGATGCAAAGTGCGTATGCGCTGAACCACGGTAGGCACGTCCGTGTCATCTACTTCTCCAACAATCTCCAGGAACTCCTCGTGTGACTCAGGGCAAGTGAAAGTAAAAGGCAATTCCTCTCGAACACCTGGTGGTTTGAGTTTTGCTGACTTCCGACTGGTTGTGATCTCGTCAAATTCGCCTCCAGAGTCACTCCCTGTATCACTGCCATAACTTTCTCCATTCTCCCCCTCCACCCCGCTGTCCTCATCTTCGTCGCCGGTGTCGTCATAGTCATCTGCACTTCCGTCCTGATCTTCCTCCTCTTCGCTTTCATCCTCCTCGTTCGCCCCATCATTTATATCAACCTCCCCTAAGCCTGCCCCAAGACCTCCCCACGCTTCTTCCTGTACAAAATCGTCCTCAAGGTCGTCACCTCCACGGTCCCTCTTCCGTTTTCCGTGATTCTTTCCATCCTCATCCTCATCTTCACCGTCATCCCCAAGCATTCTCCGCCTTCGTTGCCTCTCCGCCTTCTCTAGAGCCTCCTTCTCCTCAAGTGCAAGCTCCTCTTCAGTTTTCGTTCGATCTTTTGGCTTTGCACGTTGATCAAATGCAAGCTCGCGAACTTGTCTGTCGTAGTCCATTTGCTCATTTATGTCTGCATTCGAGGTGTACTTTGGAGGCAGATTGTCAGAGCCACCAAGGGGCACCATGTTACTGCCAGTTAGTTGTGCGTCAGGCGCGAACAACAGCTTCCTCAAAGAATCGAAGTCTTGATCGAGTTGATGCCGGATACTCTCCTCTTGCTCTTTTTCCAGTTGACGGCGCGCCTGAACCAAAATTAGGAAAGTCTAGTTAGGATTATAATATGTTACCTTATGCTCTTTACTTTTTGCGATAACTTCTGCCATGACTTCAGCTTTTGATTTCTTCCTGTCGGGCTGGAGAACTGTGAGTATGATGGTTCTCTCTTAACATAAGAGACACTTACATCACGCTCTTCTTCATTCTTGTCGCCGAACCCGCCAAAGTGTTCCCTCCCCACAATATCACGGTCAATTTGACCTTGGACAAGTTAAGCAGAAAGTCCTTCGATTCGAATGCGCAAGAATGTTCACCTGGATCTTCGTCATCGTCTTCGTCCATAGGTAAACCAACGTTGTCAAAGTCGTCCAGTTTTGAAAGGCTTTGTCCATAGTGTGTGAGCTCTTCTTCGTCCTCGAGATTGAAGACGTTTCCTTTAGCAGCTCGCTGCCTTTCCTTTGTGAAACGCTCGAGCATACGTTCATCGAGCGACATAGAAGGATCATTTTCACCGAAACGCCTGTCGACGATTCCGCCTGCACGACCTTTCTCTTGGAACTCCTTCAACAGAGTCTTCTCGCGCTGTGGTAGGTATTGTAGGGCATCGGTTAATAGTCTTCCGTATGTAATGCACGCACCTGTTGAATACCTGCTTGCTTGCTTTGCGCGGGCTGTCCTTTGGTTCCCTTTATTTTTCGCCCACCGACGTCATGTTTTAGTTTTGTGACCTTGACGTCGAAGGGATTCAGCTTTTGGTGTATCTCCTGAAGCTTGGCTGCCTTCTTGATTTTATCCTGGTCAATAGAGCCTGAACGTTTTCGTTTCTTCCCATGTTGTGGATTCTTAATGCCCGCTTGAGATAAGGCTGATTTGAGCTGAGACAGCTGCGATCCTTTCGCCATGGAGTCACTGGAATCACTGAGCACAAGGCTCCGTCTAACAGAAATTTCTTGTCACATATCCTCACGTGACCACCATGCTGTCAATCATCACCTTGTGTCATATGTCATGCTGATATTTATACGGTTAAAGCAACATCATGATGGTCAATGTCTGACTCAGAAGTCGCGACACGACGTCTCGCAGCGTCTCGCTCCAAGTTGCTCGTTGACAAGCGATCACCATAAGGACGGAACGTGTGTTAGTTACAGTAAGCGCGTGTACAAGTTGACACCGGGTAGTAGTAGACTGATGATCTCTAACTACCCAACTTATGTCTCTGGACGGTATTCCATACGACGTCGACGAACATTGAGTATGGCGTTGTCCACCGCTGTGAGCGCTCGACAAAACGGAGATGAAGTCCGTGTGGTGGCGTGGTAAACTGACATTGGGGATGGATTCAACTGGCCGTGTCGGACGAGTCAGTGCAACGTTGAAACTTGACACTGGCAGTAGACAGTTTCTTTCCCGTTCGTCGTACTGAACGATGACCTTCATCCTTGCGTCCTCATGTTGCTCTGTCCGGCGAGCTTTCTTTCTTTTGTCTTTTTCCCTGTCTCTCCCTTCAATATTCGCACAACCCGCAACGCTTCCATTCTATGACTGTTTCACGGGAGATGCATCCCAGAAACTCTCAGTTGACACATTGTACTCCCAAATAATCAATGGTCTGACGCTCAACATTACGATTTTGGGGAATACCTCTCAGCAGATCGTCGGGTCTTCAGCCGACAGCAACAGTCTCTGTGCGCATTCATCCTCATGTTTCTTTGACTGCGCGTCTCATGCCTTCCTCTCCAAGCTACCCTCTTCACCGACGCTACGACGCTTACAGTGAATACCTTCAGTAATAACTCAGCGCTATGTGACTCCCTACGCCCCCCTTCACCTCTCCCATCACTCGTCGGCACAAATACCACATATTGCCCCATCCCTGCTGGGCCATTCGCCCTCTCCGCATCTATACCATTTAATACCAAGAATTCTTTAACAACTATGAACACGGAACTCCGTGCCGTCGACCCTTCTGGCAATGAGATATTATGCCTTAGTGTCGCAACTACGCCTCTTCATCCAGGACCACTCGATTCGCCGTATGGCAATGCTCACATCATATTCTGGGCGACAATTGGTCTTGCAGCAGCCTATTGGCTTATCGTCGGCATTTCTCGCATCATATCTGCTTGGGGTCGCGGATTTAGCAGACCTGGACCGGGCATCTGGCAACGGTTTGAGAGCGCAGGATTTATTCTTGCTAGCGCCATCAGTGGTGAGCGCTTTTCAACATCGCCTGCGCTGATGAGATTTTGTGAGCATTTTCATATTTGTCTCTTTGCTGTGCTTATGTCGGATCAATCAAGGCTCCCCATCTTTGCGTGATATCGTCTTTCACACGCAGTGGTGCGCAGCGCTAGCTATGGTTGCTGTCCAGTGGCCGCCTTTTATTTGTCAGTAGCAATTTGAGAATTGGCTCTTACACTGCATACTCATGTATTTCAGATCCCCTACTTTCACAAACCTCCTGGGCGTCGCTGACTTACAGTAAGTTTACATTCGCACGTTGCTTTGCTATGAAGATCTAATGCATTGTAGACATCACCCTGCATGGAAATTCCATGCACTGGAACCCGCTGAATATCCAAACGTATAACCCTCCATCGAATTTTGCTGATCAATTAGCCGACACCTCTTCCGTCATCTACATTAACCAGTCGATCCCGAATACACTTTTCCTACTCCCACCCAACACTACTCATGGGATGCAATCCTTTGCATGGAGCGTCGGAGTAGAACCACAAGATCTCTTTGGCATCTGCTTAACCCTGTTTTTGGCGATTATAGCTGGGACAGTCTTGCTCAGTCTCTTTGTGTGGATGGTAGATTGGGTGTTTTCTCGGCGGCCGTTAGGCAGTTTACCGGCTTCTTCCAACCTCACAAGCCCAGGTGTGAAGGCACGGAGTCCACGGCTTTCAGTGAGCAGCAAGGATATACTCGACGCACACACAAGTGGAGATGGGTCATCGACTGGCTTTGGCCACAGTTACCCCTTCCTCAGGAGACGTTGGCTTCGACCGGAAGTCAGCTCTTTTCACTCCAGCGTGCTTATAGGAAACCTTGTGCGCGTTCTAGTCCTTTTTCATTTACCCGTCACCATATTCTCCTGCTATGAATTTTCCACAGGAAGCTCAGCGTCTTCATTAGCCCTTGGTGCCATCTCATTCGCTCTCTTCTCTGTACTCGGTCCTTCCGTTCTACTCCTGCGTTTAGCCAGGACGTCAACAACAAAATTATACGATGAAACACGGACTCTCCTTGCATTAGGGCCGCTCTATAATCACTACCGCCAGGACTCGCAGCTTTTCTCGGGCTTACTTTTTGTGTCCAATCTCGTCCTCGGGGTGACCATAGGATGTGGACAACGCAGTGGAACAGCACAGGCGATCATAATTTTGGTGGCAGAAGTTGTTAGCGCTTTGGTCACCAGCGTATGGTTGCCTTGGGGTGCAGGCGCAGGCATGGGCCTTATCAGCTTCTTGTTCTGTGTCGCGCGTATTGTGGTTGCTGTTCTGCTAGTGATTTTGACGCCGACGGTGAGCCTGCATGTCGCCTTACAGCGCGTAGCTAAGAGCGCTTTGTCCAGATTTCAATTGGCTCAGGCGCCGCTGGTTGGGTAGCCTATGGCATACTGATTGTCCTTTGCCTCGTCTACCTTACATTCTTCTTGATTCTTGTTATCAAGGTTATTGAGGCAGTCGTGCGCATTGTGAGCCAGGTCGGCTTCGATCGCTCCAAACGGCCAGTCGATGGCGGATTGATCGGCGTGCTTTCCCTTGTCGGATGCTGTGGGCAACGGAGCGGCCGCGAACGAAGGCGCTACAAAGCCACGGAAGTGCGACATTCAGCCGTTGCTCGAGACTCTTTCAATGCACCTGATTCGTCTTCCTATGCGCCACCCAACGCGTCGTTTGCACAGAAAGTCAAAGGTTCCAGTTCCTCACACCATTCTTCCGGCCCCCCACCGTCTGTTTTGCGACCAGAGCACGCCCTGCAACCATACCGGGAAGACAGCGATGACGATGCAGAAAGTGGTCATATCATGGGCGCGTGGCAGCCGTTCCCAGGACCAGGTTCCCGTCTCTCGTACGACCGTGCATTGAATAGCACCCCTCCCCAAAGCGCCAAGTCAGGTTTCTCCCGCGTAGGTGGCGGCCGGGCCCACTATGAATCTCCGTACGCAATCGCCGGCGGCGCTGCGGAGAGCTCGACGTTTACGTTTCCTAGCGTGGAGCGCAAGGGCAGTGGGCCGGCGGCTAGTGGGGCTGGGACGAAGACGGTTTATGATAATGAACAACTGCCTACTCCAACTGCTTCCATGGCAAATGTCGCGCGTCTTCCCGCGCTTACGAACTCTGGACTTCCTCCTGGCGCAATGATACCACACCGCACGAAGAGCCAAACAGCGATCATTATTGGAGATGTGGCTGCATTGAGTGCCTCACCTGTAAATGCTCCCGCACAGGAGGAGCATCCATCGGTGGCGGCCAAGACGACCAGCGGTGAATCGAGGACCAGCGATCCTGATCAGCCAAAGAAGCGGCATTGGTACAATATTCGAAGGAATCGCAGGCATAGCGATGGAGATCGGCTGGACAGTGGTGTGGGCGAGGCGGAGCCTGAAGGTGTTTCTCCTCCCGAGGATGCTGGGAAGTCGTTTGTTGTTATTCGAGCGCGGAAACCTCAGTCCTCTCAACCTGATACTCGCCCACATAGTCATAGAGTTAGGTACTCGATGGACGAGACTGGAGCAGGACCTTCCTCGCATAAGGACTCTCCATGAAATTCATGTCACGTCATATTATGTTGTGCGTAGAAACGTCTCCTACCTTGTGCTTTTACATCTATCGCTACTATTCATGGGACCCATACAGTATATCAATATCTCTTGCAAGTGTAATATTTACTGCATTCCGTTGTTTTGGTACAGTTACAATGTGACACTGAAATGATAGTACGTAGTATGATTAGATCACATTACTGAAATAAGTGAATGGTTAGCACGTCCAATATCATTCACCACCCTGAGCTACCCGCCGGGCTGTAGCTGACCCCGTTTGTTGCGTCGCCTCCTAACCAGAAAATTCGCCAGTCCTCCCACTCCTTCCGCCACCAGCCATACACGCCTTCCTCGGCCTTCACACGCGACGCAAGTTCCTCCGTCCCGATGCTCTCAATCGAGCTGGAAGACATCGCAGAATTCAGCCTCTCCAACTGAGGCGCGCCAATATAATGATGCCAATGTCCTCCAGTCGTGAGGAAACCAGTCTCGCCAAGCGCAATCTGCGCAATGGGGGGGTCGGGAAGCGCTTTCCCTTTACCCTTGGAGCTCCCCGAAAGGTACGTTAAAGGTACCTCGTGCACCTCGATGCCTTCGTCACCCATCCCAATCAGTTGTAAAGAAGGCTCAGAAGCACTCTCTTGTAAATCGCCTGGTGGTGGCAAGTGCATTCGCGCGGTCATGCTTGAAGGCGGATAATTCCAGGCTACAGTGTATAAAGGAGGCGTGGCTTGAATGGATGCTGGAAGAGGGGAAGCGACGACGTGCGTGATTTTTCCGCGCGTGAGGAGATATACACTGCTGTCGGAATGTAGCGTCTGCATGGGTGGAATCTCAGCTCTTGAAGGTAGAATCCAAGTGGCCTTGTGTTCTTTTGTACTTGAGAAGTCGAGGGAAGCACGAGACCGGCGAGTTCCAATAGACCCTCCAAAGCTTCCACCGGATCCGCTTCCAGCCACTGGGGAAAAACCACTGACGCCCCCTACACTTTCGACCATTTCCACTTCTGATACGGCTGAATCAGCTATCCGTATGATACCAGCCTTTTTGTCGAACACCACAAAAATGGCTGTCTGCGCTCCGTATGTAGCAACTACTGGGCTGTCGGAAGCTACACGGCTGTGGTGGTGTCCACTAGTCGAACCAGGAGATCCAACATCAGACGGTGATCGAAAAATTTCTTGCACGGATTGCTGGACAAATGTAAGAGAGCGCGGATGTACCGGCGTATAAAATTCCTGCAAAAATTTAAACTAAGGCTCAGCGAGCTGATCTGGGTACATACCTTCACAAAGTGAAAAGCCCTTTCTCCTTTTGGAGTCTCGTATAAAAATATGTTGGTCTTAGTCGCCACAGCAAGCAATGCACGACGGGTGGACCTCGCACTGCCTTCATGCCAGAGGGCATAACAGACCACACTCGTGTTCGACATTCTGGAGCCGGTCGACGAGAGCGACGTAAAATCAGTAGCCCAGCGCAGTGGTAAATCGTCGACGATATCCCATGATGAGTCCTTTCTTACTGGCGGAGACTGTCGCTTTGCACTTGACGATGCAAGGAAACTCGCCGGTCGCGTGCGAATTGGAGACTCGGTCATGAGGTTCCGCAGGCCCTTAGTGATGCTATTTGTTGGCCTATGCTTCTTCACAGGCATCTCTTGAGGACGCCAATCTGACGACCTGCGTAAATCGATGGGCTTTGCGGCCTGTCCAATGGAATGAGTGCTGTCAGGAAAGACTTGAGAGCTCACTCACTTGTTGCGAGATGGTCCACTTCGCTAGGCTCGTCAGACTTGCGAGGTTATACATTCTGAGAGAACGCGGGGACTCCTGGTACGAGCCAGAAGACGGAGGTCCGTCGAGCTCAGGGCCCACTAATGCTAGTACGACCCCTTGCGGTGTCCTCTCACCAGCGTCTTCATACTCTAAGATCGACATCTGGTAGACACTGAAACAAGCAGCGCACCGCGCCGGATGTTACTAAGTTGCCAAGAACAACAAGGCGTCAAGGGCATCCACTCACGCCTCTCCTTGCCAAATTACTCTAGCCTGCGCGTCAGCGGGTCCTTTCTGAATAAGACCAGTACCTCCACTCGTTTCATCAGCCCACTTGGATGGGAACATGTTAAGCACTGACAGCCCAGTATCGGTACCTATGAGCAGGAGACGATCGCGATGGAGAGGAAGAATACATCTGATGGGCGCGGTTGAGTGTGGTAAGAAACGCGACCCGAAATGATATATTGAGAGATGAGTTGGAGACAAATGTTCCTCTGGTATATGTAGAGAAGGCTCCAGCGAGGGTTCAGAGTCGATGTAAGTGTCAGGAAGCGTCTGGGAAGGGGAAGGAGGGGTAAGATCAGGGTTTATTCTCAAATGCAATGGGCTATGATGCTGAAGCTGCTGTGGTTCCTGGATAATTGGAGTGAGATCTTGACTTTCCACCTGTGCGGAGCCAGATAAGATGTTTATATATCATGGGGAGAAATGTGTGGCACATACAGGTTGCATCGATGACCGGTCGTCACCCCACCCTCTAGCTCGCCTGCGCTCATATTCATCAGGTGTGACTTCTGCATAACGCTCTGCCGCTCTTTGTCCCGAGCGAAAGCAATTAACTCGTCATGCGTCGTACTGATAAGCTTCAGCGTACCCACCTCTTTTCTATCCAGCCTCTCCAGCGACCAAAGCTACCATCAGTCAGTGAGTAAGATTTAGATGATCAACTGGCGCTCCTGTCTGCGTACCGTGAATTTGGGCCGCTGTGAGCGGCAACATCGTTATAAGTTGGAAGATCACCGGTGCCCTGATCGTCTTGCTCAGCTCCCTGAGTATACGTTTTAAAACTCTCAAGAGTGTCTCCCGACGATGTTGACATTTCGGCTGAAGCATGAAGTGGCCGCGGTACTTAACTTACTTATTACTGATTACAACCAACTCACGTGACTGCAGGCAGTGCATAGTCTACATAGCCCGACGGTCTAGATGTAAGACTAGTGGCGTACTTATTGATAGACACCCGAACAAAATACACGCTTATACTTATACGTACAAATGCTTTACAAAACGATCGTCAGAGGAATTAATATCAAGAGAAAGCTAGTCCGGTGAACGTCGCTACAGCACCCACCAGCGCCCCACTAGCAGCAGCACCAAGATGACCTGCACCCCTCTTCGCTTTGCGCCCTTTCTCTTCCTCTTCCGTGAGGCGTTGTTCAAGGAAATTCGCTGCACTCTCCTCTTTAGCCAATATAACCCATCGGTGCTCTTGTGAGCTTCCATTCGGCAAAATTCGGACGCTGAAACCGAGTTTCTCTGCGTCACGTTGCACAGTCTTGATATCAACCAGTGGGACAGAGAATAACATGGCAGGTGCAGCCCCTGATGATTGTGTGAGGTTATCGAGGAATAATGATCTCTCGTCTGTGCTCATCGTTCGCTCTAGAGGTCTCGGCTTCGTTTCGGGTTCGGGATCAAGAAAGACTGTTTTGTTCATATCCACGCGATCACTTGAATGCTGGCTAGAGAGTGGCACTGTGGACGCGAGGCTCGGAGTTGGGGTCAGCAACGTGCAGGGCATACGGCGTGACAGGTCAGTACCCGAGCGGGTGTGGTTGGTTGCGTGTAGCTCCTTTTCCGCCTCAACGTCGAGATCCGACGCCTCACTGTTGTCTTCCGGAGTTGATCTAGTATCATCCAAGGTCCGCCTCCATTGCAATATCGGACTCTGACCATCCTCAACATCAGACATACTACTCATCATTCCTGGTTGGAGAAGCCTCTCCACGATTTCCGAAGATGTGCTGGAGAGCGAGGCGAGACTTCCTGCTGGAAGAAGGGCGAACCGAACAGAGAGTCGGTGTTTGAGCATTTTGGATTGAGTGGGTGTTTCAGGGGAAAGGGGAGGAGACTCGTCATTGGGATTCACGATGCGCAAGGACGATAGCTCGTCCACTATGCCATCCTCTGTGGCACCACTATTCTGAGGGGACACCATGGGCTCAGCATAAGGACAGCCGGAGCGAGGATGACCCTGCCTGGGTCGGTGGCATGATTTGCAATGGGGAGTGCGGCGGGGAGAGGTGCCTGGGGTTAGAAGATCTGTTGTGTTCCCAATACTAGAGCGAGATTTAGCTCTGGATGGTGTTGACTGGGCAGAACGCGTCATAGGGACCATTCTGAAGATCGTGATATGAGGGCAGAACAAATGCTGCCGGTTGGACGCGGTATTTATCACTTTTACCTCAGTAAAAGAGAAAACAATGCAACGAACCAAAGTTGGTCGTTAACGTTGGAAGACAATAGACTTTGTTCGCAAGTCGACAACGTCTGCAAGTCCGAAGCATTATATAATCGGATTTGTGAGAGGTGCCAATGCCTGAATGAGTCCTCTAGGTATTGCCTCAAGTTGGGGTAGCCATACTAAGCATTTTTCTTCGACAAACTTGGGTCTATTCTACTCTCATTTCCTCCTATCGTGTTCACCTTGAACAGTGGAAGACTTTTATATCTAGGGTGGCGTTGCGGGGCTTTTTCTTTAAGTTGGAAGTCATCGCAAGTGACGAATTTGCATGACATATGGAGTCCCCCCGCGCGATAAATCAGGCCTCAAGTTCATGCGCCCTTATGCTCACTTCTCTGGAGCCTACAAGTCGGGATATGATTAATTCAGATAGGAGTTCCTATCTACTTCTCAAAGAAAAGATCCATCTTGACGGGACTATGAGAGGCAAAGAAACATGTGCGAGAGCATGTAGTTGAAAAAAGAGGAATATAAAATTCCACAGTGCACATGCTCATAGCAAAGGTTCACGATTTCCGCGTTAGTCATGGCGCTGATCAAGTTCATTAGCAGCTGTCTTTCTCCCATCTGGTTCCCTTGTGCTCCCTGTCAGGGATGATGCATGATGCAGCTCATAAAGATACATCTTGAGTGCTACTGGTTGGCGTCAAGGCGGATCATGATGAGTGAAGCAGAGCACCCGAGCCAGTCACAACTAAATGGTTCCGAACTTGCGTCATCTGGCTTATAAAATGTTCATGGTCACATACGGACAGCTAAGGAGTCCTCGGACACGGTAAGTCCAGGGACATCCCCGAAGCCGTTCAAATCAAAACTGATATTTCCCTCGTCCGGGGTGCATAAGCAGTAAATTTAGCGGCCATCGGCTTTACCCTCTATCACGTCTCACGTATGTCGTCAATGACACTTGGTAGATGAGTGTACTATGAATTTAAACATTAATGTCACCGTCTAATAATGACTTTGCCTGTCCCAAGTTTCTTCAACCTTCTAAACATATCACTGTGCTGTATTTATTAAATCAATCACTTCTTTTCGATGATCGACGGATCAAAAATTCTCCCACCAAACGGCCATTCTCAGGGCGTCACTGTGCTCCTCCCCCAATACAAGCGGCAGCGAAGAAGTCTACTGTAACCGTCGACTGAATTATTATTAACTTATTTCGGTGGAGAGGCAGAGCATGGGATCAGTTTGTCTCTTCAGTTTCTCATAGTTGCTTATCCAGTCAGCGAGGTTGGTAACAAGTACACAGCTTATGAAGCTGTCATTGTCAGATTTAATCAAGAGGTCAAGATATGTCATGTAATTATAGAAATTTGTCCTGGTCAAACCTCTACTTCACAAGTGCTGTTCGGCCAAAGGGCGCATCCATTCATTTTTACCGCGGAAATCTTCGTAATATCCCGAAAGGACGGGGACTCCTTATCTGACGTCTCGCACGCCATACATTACTCGACTAGAATTTGGATTAGCAGAGTCTAGCGATATCAAGACAAAGCCGTCGACAAAATAAGGGAGGACACTTGTGGTTACTCGTTCTTTGTTATCTCCTGTCATCGACACGGTGCCGCTTCTTGGATGTCTTTTCTGTTTTGGACTTCTTTGATTTCTTTGACTTCTTGGATTTCTTCAAGGCCTTTTCTTCTTTCCTTTGTGCAAGGATGTATTCCCGCATAGGGTCCTCAGGATCGAGAGAAATGACCGAAGACGCATCTGAATCCGACGCTGGACCTTCATCTGTGATGGTAACACATGTTGAAGTCTGTTTACAGTTGAGAAGGGGGCGCACTCACCCATAACCGTCTCTGGCTTTGCGTTCAAACTCTGTTCCTCGGGTTCCTCCCATTCCCCATCTTCGCCTTTTACTTTTGGCTGCTTATAGTTCTTTACATGGTCTACGCGTAACGTCTTGCCCAGCACCATAGCACCATTGAGGTTATCGACAGCCAGTACAGTGGATCGTTGATCTTCATACATAAGGAATGCAAATCCCTTCGTCTTCCCAGTGGTTTTGTCCCGAGGAAGATTGACATCCATAACTTCCCCGAACCTTTCCAAGCGGTTCAGCGACGTTCAGATATCTAGAGTAACCGACGCACTGGGAAAATATTGTAATCACATCACCTTCAGTCAGGTCAAAGTGCAGACCGCCGATGAATACATATGCAGAATCTATTGTGCGTAAGTATTTGAACGAGATAATGAACGGTAACTCACCCTTGTACTCATCATGCCATGATCCTGAAATCCCGAGTTCGAGCTCACGTTCGTTGATCTTGTTTATTTCGCGAACGACGCTACCAGAAGTCAAGAATTAGTGGAATAGACTTTGGAAGAAACGAGCATACGATTCATACCCACTTCATGGCTGTAGGAGGATGAAGACCAAATTCACACGCCCCTCTGAACTCAAAATTTCGGTAGGTCATTTTTGCACTGAGCCCGCCACCAACGCCGACCACAATGGCTTCCTTCACTTTACCGCCAATTCACGATAATCCTGATGGAGGATGGGGCCCCTCGTCTTCCAACATTCCTGAACAATTCAAGTTCAAGGACATCCCATATGCACCTTATTCAAAATCCGATAAACTTGGCCGTTTCGCTGATTGGAATGATCCCACAGGTGATAACCGTCAGGTTGCAGTAGGACTTCCATCAACGAGAGATACGCGCGGTGCAGGCCGCTCGAGAAGAGATGGTGCTCAGGCATTCGGCAGTGGGACTGCTAGTGCTTTTGCTTACTTCCATGTGGAAGACGAATCCAGTTTCTCTCTGGTGGATAACAAAGCTGCCCCTCCTCGCAGGGGCGGGTTTACTCGTGGAAGGGCTCTTGGACGTGGTGCTGGGTCCTTTGTTCCCCGGGGTGCCACACGAGGTGCTCGTGGTGGTTTCAATAACCGAGGTGGTGCACAACGTGGGGGTCGGAAAGGGTGGAGAGATTGGGAAAAGGTTTTCTTAGTCTTCAATTCATTCCTGACTGAGCTTATCTATTTTTTTTGATTAGACAAACCGCACTCGTGAATCTTCTGTTGCAATCAGTCCACAATGGACCATGCTGGAGGAGATCGAGTTTCATCGGCTTGCCAAGCTAAAGCTTGAAGTCGACGAGCCGGAAAACATGTGAGTGATCGTGAATTTTCCACTTTTCCGGAAAGTTGAGCATACTACTAGCGATACGTACGGTCGCGTTTTTGCGTATGATAAATCATACGATCGAATTACCACGAAGACCGAACGCCCGTTACAACTCGTGGATCGCATCAAGTACAATACTACAACTTCTGATGACCCGGTCATCCAGCAGGTATGTTACGATGTGTCTGCACCTTACAATTCTAATTTTGCACGCAGCTGGCCTCCAAAAATGTTGCCAATATCTACACGACAGATGCTATCCTGTCAGTCCTCATGTGTGCGCCTCGATCAGTCTACCCCTGGGACATTGTTATCCTCCGTGAGGGCAATAATCTATACTTCGATAAACGTGACGGTGGTCCATTTGACACGGTTACGGTGAATGAAAACGCTTCGGACCCTCCGCAAGACCCTGTACCACCAAACCCAAACAACCCGGCCGAGAAGACAGCCGTTCCAGAGCCGCCGTCT